>PVLA01008798.1:0-83852 GCA_004027455.1 Hydrochoerus hydrochaeris | reverse complement strand
TGAGTCACCTGAATTTAAGACTTGCTGGTACAGCGATTGGGGCTTGCCCAGTTCCAGCCCTCTGTCCGTGCTTCTTTTTCTTCTTTCTTTTTTTTTCTTTTTCCTCAGTTTCTCCCTGGGTCGTGAGAATTCCTCTCCTTTTGTTTGGCTTTCTCCATTTTGCCAGATTCCAGCATCTGAGTGGTTTTTATTTTTTTTTCCTCAGAGAAGCTCTCTTACAGTGCTGCCACTCAGTTGGCCATCTTGCAATCCTAATGATATTCCTTTTTTGGTGCTGGGGATTGAACACACAACCTTGAATTTGCCAAGCAGGCACTTATGCGGCTGAGCTAAACCGCTGGCCCACATCTTTTTTATCCATTCCTCAGTCAATAGGCATTTAGGTTGTTTCCAAGATCTGACTATTATAAACTGTGCTGCTATATCATTGTGGTATGATGGTGCACACATATCATTGTGGTAAGATGTTTTAAATTCTTTTGGGAAGATACCCAGAAGGGGAATAGCTGGGTTGAATGGGAGCTCCAATCCTAGTTTTTTGAGCTATCTCACACTGATTTCCACAATGGTTGCACCAGTTTTCATTCCCACAAACAGTAAAAGAGAGTTCCTTTTCCTCCACAGCTCCTCCAGCATTTGTTATTGGTTGATTTCTTGATAGTAGCCATGCTTTCTGGGGTGAGGTGAAATCTCAGTGTTGTTTTAATTTGCATCTCTTGAATGACCAATGATGTTGAACATTTTCCCACATATTTATTTGCTGTTCATATTTCTTCATCTGTGAACTGTGTATTCAGCTCAGATGCTCATTTTTGGATTGGGTCTTTAAATCTGGGAGGACTGATTTCTTTGAGTTCTTTATATGTTCTTGACAGTAAGCTTTTGTGGAATAGGTGGCAAACATTTTCTCCCACATTGTGGGCTGTCTCTTCACTCTGTTGGTGGTTTCTCTTACCATTCAAACATTTTTCAGTAAGGTGATATCTCATTTGTTGATTCTCTGTGATAGTTCCTGTGGAATCTGGGTTTTTTTTTTTCATAAAGTCTTGGCCTATACCAGTGTCTTCAAGAGCTTTACTTATTCTGTCTTCCACAGATTTAGCATTTCTGTTTTAATGTTAAGATCTTTGGTCCATTCTTATTTTTTTCTTAGTACATGGTGAAAGACATGGTTCCAGTTTTAATCTTTGGCATTTGTAGAGTCAGTTTTTGTAGCACCATTCATTAAAGAGGCTATCTTTCTTCCAGTGAATGTGTCTGGCACCTGTATCAAAGATAATGTGGTTTAGTGTGTCTGACATTATTTCTTCATCTTCTGATCTATGCCATTGATCTTTAGGTCTTTTTTTTTTTTTTGCCAGTACCACACTGTTTTTTTTTATGACAGTAGCTTTATTGTATAATTTCAAGTCAGGGATTGTGATGCGTCCTGTCTTGTCTTTATTGCCCTGGGTTGATTTTGCTATTCTAGGTCTTTTATGGTTCCAGATGAATTTTAGGATTGTTTTCTTTAATTCTTTAAGATATGCTATTGGAGTTTTGACTGGGATTTCATTGAATCTGTATAACAGTTTTGGAAGTATGGCTATTTTCACTGTATTGGTTCTTCCTATTCAAGAGCAAGGAATATCTCTACATTTTCTAATATCCTCTTCAATCTCCTTTTTTAGAATACTGTAGCTTTCAATATAGAGGTCATTTATGTCTTTTGTTAGATTGATTCCTAAGTATTTCATTTTTTTGATATTATTGTAAGAGATATTGCTTCTCTAATTTCTCTCTCAATGAGATTGTTATTCATGTACAAGAAGGCTATTGATTTTTGAGTGTTGACCTTTCACCAACTACATTACTGAACTGGCCTATTAAATCTAGAAATACTTTGGTGGAGTTTTTTGTGTCTTGTAAGTAGAGTGTCATGTCATCTGCAAATAATGATAGTTTAACCTCTCCCTTTCCTATCTTTATTCTTTTTATTTCTTTATTTTGTCTAATTTCTCCTACTAAAATTCCCAGGACTATGTGGAAAAGAAGTGGAGAGAGTGGACATCTTTGTCTTGTTTCTGATTTTAAAGTGAAAGCTTTCTGTTTTTGCCCATTTAGCATGATGTTCACTGTTGGTTTGTCAATCTGATAAAGACCATCTATTCCAATTTTCTGTATATATTTTTTTATCATGAATGGATATTGAACATTGTCAAAAGCTTTTTCTACATCTACTGTGATTATCATATGATTTTTGTCCTTGTCTCTGTTCATATGGTGTATCACACTTATGGATTTAGGTATGTTGTACCATCCCTGCATCTCTGGGATGAATCCCACTTGACCAAGTTGTATAAACTTTCTTAACAATTTGCTTCAGTCTGTTTACCAATATTTTACTGAGGGTTTTTGCATCAATGTTCATTAGGAAGATAGGCCAGTAATTTTCTTTCTTAATTGGACATTTCTCTGGTTTTGGAATCAGAGTAATGTTTGTTTCCAGGAATGAATTTTGGAGTATTGCTTCCCTTTCAATTTCACTAAAGAGTTGGAGAAGTAGTGGTGTTAGGTCTTCCCTAAATTTCTTACAGAAATCAGTAGTCAATCCATCAGGGCCTGGGATTTTATTTGTTCATAGGATTTTAATTACATCTTTGATTTTATTTATTGATATTGGGTTATTCAGGATTTTTGTATCTTCTTTATTCAGTTTTGGTAATTCATATGTATCTAGGAATCTATCCATCTCTTCATTTTCCATCTTATTAGAATACAAGTTTTCAAAGCAGATGTAGGTGATTTCTAGATTTCTGCAGGGTATGTCATGATTTTACCATTTTGATCCCTAGTTGCAGGATTTGAGTGTTTTCTTTCCTTTTTTTTTTTTTTGATAAGGCTGGCTAAGGGCTTGTCAGTTTTATTTAATCTTTCAAAGAACCAGATCCTTGATTCATTGATTCTTTGAATTGTTTTTTTTTTTTTAAGTCTCAGTGTGTTAATTTCTGCTCTGATCTTTATCATTTCCTCCCTGGTGTATGCTTTTGGTTTACCCTGCTCTTCTTTTGCTAGAAGCTTGAGGTGCAACATTAAGTTGTTTGTATGCACTTGTTCTGTTTTCCTGATATGGGTATTTACTGCTATGAAGCTCTCTCTTAAGACTGCTTTCACTGTGTCCAATGAGTTCTGGTATATTGTATTTTCATTATCATTCAATTGTTAAAACTGTCTAATTTCTTCTTTTTCTAAATTCTATTTAAAGAGAAAAAAAGCAAACAGAAAAAGGGTAGAAATAATACAGAATTTAAAAATTAAACAGTAAGAAATCACTAGTTGATAAATTATATATTGTCCTCTTAGAACTAGTTGTTCAAGTTACAAATTTAAAGCATACAAAGTGGTCATTCAAACAGTGAGACTGCAAACAGTTACGTTCAGTGATCCAACAAAAATTTAGTAGTATGTTTTTAAATTCTACACACTTAAACAAACATGGAGTTGTATCCTTTAGTGCACTTCCTTTTCCTCTCTTTTTTACAGTAGTAATTACACATTTTGGGTTTTATTACTCCTACATTTCTTATTACTTTTTACACTAGCGACACAATGTGATATTTATAAATGTGATTCTTATTTATTTCATTAATAAGGATAGTCTCAAGTTGTCTCCATTTATCTATGAAGGCTACAAAATCATTCTTTTTATAGCTAAATAATATTGTGTTTTATAAAAATACCACATCCACTCTGCGGTTGATGGGCATCTTCTTGTTTCTAAGCTTTAGCTATTATAAATTGTGCTGCTATAGGCTGCAGCCACCCCAGGGCAAGAACCACCAACGTCTCCTGAGATCTGTTCCATGTTGGAACTTAGGGCACCAGGAAACCAAGCAACCAGCTCGCTGACCTGGTAAGTGCTCTGAGCCTACCAGTGCGTGGGCTCAAAATCAAACATCCTACCTCCACCCCACCATTAGTAAATGGGAGCCAAAGATCAGAGCAGCTCTTGGGAGTTTGACCATATGCAGTCTAGCAAATAGGGGGATTTCCTTCTACCATCTCTTTAAAGGCAAACATTATCACTGTTTTGCTTTGTTCCAGTTAATTGTACTGCTCTATTCAACATTCTTTTTTGATAAGTTCTATAATGTTCTGCATTTCCTTTGATTTTGCTATACCTGACTGAAAGAACAACTATTGTGAAGATAATGAGATATACGATGGTACCTATTATTGTTATCCCGGTAACCTGCTGTGAAGTCCTGTACCAATTTCACTGCACTGTCTCAAATGGCTTTGTTCTGTTTTGTTCTGTTGTATTTTACTACCTTTAAAATAATAAATTTTTAAAAAAAGATAAGAAAGTAAAAAAATGCCTCCAAAAACTCTCAAGTCCACCAAAGCTGATCCATAGGGAATGGATGAGGAGAAACTAAAAAACAAATTACATGAGGTGATTAAAAAGTAAATAACAACAACAAAACATATCAATAAGTTACTGAGCAAGCTGAAACATGATATAACTAAACAAATAATGAACTTAAAACGCAAAAGGAGGAAAAGAAAGTGCTCTAAAGGGTATAACTGCATGTATGTTTAAGTGTGTAAGATTGATAACCATGTTGCTGGATATTTGAACAGAACTGTTTGCAGCCTCACTGTTTGAATGTCTACTTTGTAAGCTTTAATTTTGTAACTTGAACAACTATATCTAAGAAGAGAATATGTAATTTATGAACTAGTGATTTCTTACTGTTTATTTTTTTTGAAATTCTGTATTGTTTTTAACCCTTTTTTCTGTTTTGCTTTTTTTTCTCTTTCAATAAAATTGAAAAACAAATTGTGCTGCTATGAACATGGGTGCACATATATCACTGTGATATGACCTTTTCAGTTTTTCTGGGAAAATGCCCAGGAGAGGAATAGCTGGATTGAATGGAACTTCCAATCCTAGTCTTCTGAGACTTCTCCATATGGATTTCCATAGTGGTTGCACCAGTCTACACTCACAACAGCAGTGGAGGAGTGTTCCTTTTTCTCCACAGCCTCGCCAATATTTCTCTATGGCAGCTATTCTTTCTGGAGTGAGATGAAATCTCAATGCTGTTTTAATTTGCATTTCTCAAATGACCAGTGATGGTGACGATTTCTTCATATATTTATATGCTATTTGTGTATCTTCATCTGAGAACTATGTGCTCATCTCAGATGCCCATATTTGGAGATGGTTTTTGAATTGAGGGGCTTGATGTTTTCAGTTCTTTATATGTTCTAGATATAAGTCCTTCATCTGAGGGGTTGCTGGATAAAATTCTTTCCCATTATGTGGGTTTTCTTTTGACTTTGTTGGTGATTTCTTTTGAAGTGCAGAAACTTTTCAATAATATGAGATCCCACTTGTTGATTCTTTTAAGTGTTTCCTGTGCAGTTTGCATTTTATTCATGAATTCTCTGCTTACCCCTATGCCTCCAAGTCTTCTGCCTACTTATTGTTCCAGTAAATTTAGTGTTTCTCTTTTAATATTTAGGTCTTTGATCCATTTAGATTTTAGTTTTGTGCATGGTGATAGGTATACATTAGTTTCAGTCTTTGGCATGTAGAGAGCCAATTTTTCCAACATCATTTATTAAAGAGACTATCCTTCTCCAGTGAACATTTTTAGCCCCTTTGTCAAATACAGGTGGCTGAGTGTCTTTGTAGTTGTGTTTCTATCTTCTAATCCTCAGGTCCATTTCTTTACCAGTCCCATGCTGATTTTATCACAGTACCTTGTATTATAATTTCAAGTCAGGAATTGAGATACCTCCTGCCTTGCCTTTGTTGCCCAAAATCACCTTTGCTATTCTAGGTTTCTTCTGTTTCCAAATGAATTTTAGGAATGATATGTGAAGCATATCAATGTTATTTTGATTGGGATTGTGTTAAATCTGTATAACAGTTTTGGGAGTATGGCCATTTTCACAATGTTGCCTTTATAAGATTGAGGTATAAAGCATGTATTCTGAGTTTCTGAGGGTTTTTTTTTATCATAAACATGTGTTGGACTTTATCTAAAACTTTCTGCATCTATTGAAATGACCAATTGTTTTTTGTTTTTGGCTCTGTTTATGTGGTGTATTACATTTATTGATTTTCATATGTGGAACTATCCCTGCATTCCTGGAATAAATCCCACTTGGTCATGATGCATAATCTTCTTGAAGATTTGGTGCTTTCTATTTCCAGTATTTTATTGAGAATCTTTGCATCAATGTTTATTAGTGAGATTGGCCTATAGTGCTCCTTTTTGGTTGGGCCTTTCTCTGGTTTTGGTATCAGGGTAATTCTTGCCTCCAGAAATGATTTAGGGAGGATTGCTTTCTTTTCAATTTCATTGAAGAGTTTAAGGCATATTGGCATCAAGTCTTCTCTAAATTTCTTGTAGAATTCAGCCATGGATCCATCAGGACCTAGGCTTTTTTTATTGGTAAGTTTTTAATCACATTTTCAATTTTAATAGCTGATATTGGGTTATTCAAAATTGCTATATCTTCTTGGTTAAGCTTTGGTAGTTCATATGTTTCTAGAAATATGTCCATTTTCTCTGTTTTCCATCCTATGTGAGTAGAGATTTTCAAAGTAGGTATTCATGATCTTTTGAATTTCCACAGGATCTGTAGTATTTTCTCCCTTTTCAGTCCTTATTGCATGAATTTGGGTTTTTTTCTTTATTTATAAGGTTAACTAGAGGTTTTTCAATTTTGTTTATTCTCTCAAAAAACAGCTTTTTCATTAATTAATTCTTTGTATTTTTTTTAGTTTCAATTGCATTGATTTCTGCTCTAATCTTTACAATTTCCAGCCTTCTGTGAGGTTTGGGCTTAACTTCCTCTTCTTTTCCTAGATGTTTGAGTACAAGCATTAGGTTGTTTATTTGTGCTTATTCTGTTTTTTTTGATATGACAATTTATTGCTATATATTTCCCTCTTATGACTGCTTTCATTGCATCCCACAGGTTACAGTATGTTGTTTCTATATTTTCATTGATTTGTAGGTATTGGTTTATTTCTTCTTTAACTTCATCTGTATCCCACTTGTTGTTCAAAAGTCGTTATTTAATTTCCATGTATTTATGCAGGTTTTTCAATTTTTTGCCATTAATTTCCAATTTTAGTGTGCCATTGTCAGATATTATGCATGGGATAATTTCAATACATTTACAGTTACTTAAGAATGTTTTATGGGATAATATATTGTCTATTTTGGAGAATGTCCTATGTGCAGCTGAGAAGTGTGTATTCTGATGTGGTTGGGTGGAACACTCTGTAAACATCTACTAAGTCCAATTGCTCACAGGTATAATTCATTTCTATTATTTCTTTGCTGACTTTTTGTCTAGTTGACCTATCTCTTTGTGACAATGGGTTGTTAAGGTACCCTGTTACAATTGTGTTCTTGTGTATTTTGTTTTCCATGTGTATTAGTATTTGACTTAGATAGTTGGGTGCTCCTGTATTTGATGCATATGTATTTATAATTGTTAGTTCTTCCTCTTGAATTTTTCCATTTAATGAGCATGTAGTGGCCTTCTTTATCTCTTTTAATCATTTTAGGTTTGAAGTTCACATTGTCTGCAAATAGAATATTTATATCATGCTTTTTTCTGGGTTCCTGTTGCATGGAATACTGTTTTCCATCCTTTGTCTTTTAATCTATGAGTTTCCTTTTGGGTCAGATGTGTTTCTTGTATATAGCATATTGTGAGATCAAGTTTCTTGATCCATTCTGTCAGGTTATTTCTTTTGATAGGTGAATTGAAGCCATTTACATTTATGGGTATCACTGATATGTACTGGCTCAAATTTGCCATGTTATGCTCCAGTTATTTTCTTTCTGCTTTTCCCCCTTGTTTAATTGCTTGTTCTATCTGGTGGTTTCTTTTTGTTGTTGTTCTGGGGATTGTGGTCATTTTTATCTCTATCAAGTATTGCCTTCAATAATTTTTCTAGGGTTGATTTGGTGGCCTTGAATTTCTTCAGTTGTTCTTTTTCATGGAAGTATCTTGTTTCTCCATTAAATTTGAAGGAAAGTTTTGCTGGGTAAGTCAGTCTGGGTTGAAAGTTGTTTCCTTTCAGGGCTTTAAATACCTCATTCCAAGCTCATCTTGGCTTGAGGGTTTGTGCTGAAAAGTCTGATGTGATTCTAATGGGCTTCCTTGGTAGGTGAGTTGTGTCTTTTCTCTAATAGTTTTTAGTATTCTGTTTTTATGCTGTATGTCTGGGATCTTAATTATCATATGTCTGGGTGTAGATTTATGTTGGTTGTGACTTTTTGGCATACTATATGTCTCACTTATCTGCATATCAGATTTCCCCCATGTTTGGGAAATTTTCTTCTATTACTTCTATGAATGTGTTAGTTATGTGATTTGCATTGACTCCTGCCTCTTCACTGATGTCTATTAATCCTATTTTGTTACTCTTGGCATCATCTTGTAGCTGCTGGATTGTCATTTCATGCTGCTTTGTTATTTTTAAAAGTTCTATCCTTTCATGATAGCTAATTGTGATCCTGTCCTCAAGGTCCAAAATCCTATCCTCAGCTTCATTTCAACTGTTTTTCCAGCTTTGAATAGAATTTTTTTGTTTCTTGGATGTCTCTTTGAGTTTGTTTCATGAATTCTGCTTGTTTTCTATATTGTTCATTCAAAATTTCAATCAATTTCCCATACTTCTCTATTTCTTCTTTAGCTGTGCTCATCACTCCTTCACTAAGTTTGTTATTTCTGTCTTTACATGAGTGCATATTTCTAATTTGATTTCCTCTATAGCCTCATGGAGTTTTTTTTTTTTTATTTCACTCACTATCTTTTCAGAGATTTCTGGTGTGTAACTTTTGAAGTCCTCTATTTAAGTGTCTCCTGTACTTGTTCCTGGTGGACTAGATGTTTGAGATTGCATTTTGCTTTTCTGTTTTGCCATTTTCCCCTTTCGAATTAGTATTTGGTGCTTCAATCCCACTAGTGTTGACTGTTGGTATTGTGTATCTTGGGGTCCTAATGTAAGGTTTTTGTTTGTACAATTGCTGGGTCCCTCAATGAATAGGTGGGGCAGTCACCTAACTTCCTGCTAAAGGGCCTGTTGAGTGAGTCCTATATTCTTCCTGGGCTAACAAGTCTATTAGTATTGATGTAGGTCATCTTTTAGTTCCTGCTATTACTTTATCTTCAGGTTATTCCAGGTCACCAAATCTCTCTGTCTATAGTTTTTGTGTCAGCTGAGGCCCTACTGTGTCTCTATTGTGTGACTGTGTGTCTCATAAGCCCTTTTGATTTTCTCCGAGTTGGGGGAGTCCTTATTGGCACACTCCTCACCCTGCCTAATGTTTTCTATGTGCAGGAAGGGTTCACCCCCACTCTTGCCAGATTCACCAAGGTCTTACAGTTAGTTGGTGGGAGCTTTACTCCTTGCCCTATTTACTCACTACACACCTCTATTTTAGGGGCATACTCATCACACTGACAGGAGCCTGCTGAGATCTTACATTTGGGTGAGGCAGTTACTGAATCTCCCTTCAAGCTAGCACAGTTAATCCCCTGTAGCCCAAGATTCTGGGAGAAAGGTGGGAGCTGAAGATCGGCAGCCATATTAGGTCCAGGAGGTAAGGAGTGTCACTAGGGGCCAGCAGATGTCCTGGGTCTGGGTGTCCATTGGGCATGGGCCAAGGTCCTAGGGCAGCATGGTGTTCCTCAGTGGTGGCTGGAGTCATGCAGGAAGTGAGTGGCAGCATGAGCCAAGGTCCCAGGGCAGCACACATTCCCCATAGCTGGTGTGAGTTGCACAGGTAGTGTGTGGCAGCATGGGCCAAGGTTCCAGGGTGGTGTGGGTTTCCTATGTGGCTGGAGTCACATAGGAAGCACACAGCTGCATGGGTCAAGGTCCTAAGGCAGAACATGCTCCCCCGGGCTGGTGCCAGACCCTAATTTCTTCTCTAATTTCATCTGTGACCCATTGGTTGTTCAGTAGCATACTACTTAATTTCCATTTGTTGGTGAAGTTCTGGTGGTTTCCTTTGGCATGGATTTCCAATTTCATTGCACTGTGATCTAATAGCATTCATGGGATAATTTCAATTCCTTTACATTTACTTAGGCATATTCTATGAGCCACTGTGTGGTCTATTTTGGAGAGTGTCCTGTATACAGCTAAGAAGAATGTGTATTCTGATGTCTTAGGTTAGATCAGTGTATAGACATCTACGTATCCCATCTCAAGTTTTGATTTAGTTCTAATATTTCATTATTGATATTTTGTCTACTTGATCTGTCCTTTTGTGACAGTAGGGTATTGAGGTCTCCCAATACAATTGTATTAGGGCTTACATGATTTTTCATGTCCATTTTAATTGTTGTATATAGCTGCATGCACTGGTATTTGTTGCGTATGTATTTATGATTCTTATTTCTTGCTCTTGGCTTGTTCCTTTTACAAGGATATAATGACCTTTTTATATCTCTTAATCAGCCTTACCTTGAAATTCATTTTGTCTGCAAATAGAATAGCTACTCCAGCTTTTTTGTGGATTCCTCTTGCATGGAGTGTAGTTTTCCATCCTTTGACTTTCAGTCTTTGAACTTTGTTTTTAATTAAATGTGTTTCTTGTATGCAGTATATTGTTGAATCTTGCTTCTTGATCTATTCTGCCTGCCTGTGTCTTTTGACTGGTGAATTAAGACCATTAACATTGATGGTTAAAATAGATATGTATTGACTTATCTTAGTCATATTATTTTCCTGTAGTTGGCTCCCCCATTTTTTGGTTCCCTCTAATTTTTTGCCTCTCCTGGTGGATTCATTCTGTTTGGGTTCATGGAGCTGTAGTCCTTGTTATCTCTTTCTAGAATGTCTTTCAGAACATGTTGGAGTGCTGGTTCAGTGGTCAAACGTCCTTTGTCATGGAAGTATCTTATTTCTCCATAAATTTTGAAAGACAGTTTTGTGGGATACATCAATCTGGGTTGAAAGTTGTTTTCCTTTAGAATGTGGAGTGCCTCACTCCAAGCTTTCCTTGATTTGAGAGCTTGTGATGAGAAGTCAGCTGTAATTCTGATAAGATTTCCTTTTTAGGGGATTTGTTTCTTTTCCTAACATCTTTTAAGATTCTATACTTGTGTTGAATTTCTGGAACCTTGACTAAGATATGCCTGGCTGTAGATATTTTTGGATCATTGCATAATTGGCATTCTATATATCTCACTTATTTGTATGTTGAATTCTTTTTCTCTACTAGGAAAGTTTTCTATTATGATGTCTGTGAATATGTTTTTGATGTCATTTGTGGTATCTCCTGCTTGTTAATTGACTCCAGTTAATATTAAGTTATTTTTTGTATCATCTAGCAGCTGCTGGATTGATTTCTTATAGTCCTTTGCTAGTTTTGAGAAAGGTTTTTGTTCCTTGTCACTAACTGCAAGCCTATCTTCAGTATCTGAAATCCTGTGCTCACAATGGCCTAATCTGCTTTCAATACTTTCAAAGGAGTTTTTATTATTCTGGATATCTGCGTGAATCTGCTTTATGGATTCCATTTGTTTCCTATGCTGTGCTTCCATAATTTGCTTAAACTGGTCTTTTCTTTTCTTGCCTGTGTCTGCTCTAACATTGTTAACCATGGTGTTTATTTTGGTGATCTCTGTAGTTATTTGAGAGATTATTCCTGATTTTATTTCTTCCAGAGCCTCATTCAGTTGGTTTGTTGTTAGCACTTTGGAAGGATCTGCTGGAGGCTTTCAGATTACTCCACCTCATTGTCCCCTGGGTTTGCCTTTGGTGAACTGGATGCCTGGGGTTGCTTCTTGTTTAACTGTCTTCTCATTTCTTTTCTTTTTTAGTTTAATTTCTGGGGTGATGCCTGTAAGTTGTCTATGGTGCATTGCTTTATTGGTGGTATTTAGGATACTTAGGTGATGATTAGTTCTCTGAGGTTTCTTCCAAGTGTAGCTGTTGGATAATCTTTCCTCTTTAGTTTGTTAAAGATGAAAAGATGTTGCTTATTTGGCCTGCTCCTTGGTTTTTGGCACTGTGCCACAGTATTTCCTTCATGTCTTCCTTATGTTGTTATATTCTAGCATCTAGATGATGACACTCAGAGAGGATGTTTTTTGTGCTGCTTAGTGCTCATCTTCCAGGAAGTCTTTCATTTTTAATCTATGTACCCTTTAGATATGATTAGCAATTCTTTCATTATGTTTGTCCTTTCTTCTTTTACATGAGATATAATTTCTGATATGATTACTTTTACATCCCATGAAATTGTTTCTTGAGTTCAGTAGCTATTATTTTAGAAATTTCACATGTGTTACTTCCAATTTATTTTGTGTCTCATGGAATTGTTCTGAGTGAGTTGGAATTCTGAGACTACACTTCACTCCTTTGTCTTGACATTTTTCTGTGTTCCTCTGGTTGAGTCACTTGTGGGTTCCCAGGTGTTTTGCACATTGGCTATCAATCTTTGTTTTAGGTAAATGGGCTAGGTACCTGGGCTTTGTCAAATCTGGGTTCCTAGGGATTCGGTGAGGAATGGGATGGTCTTCTCCAAATCTGTGAGGCTACACTGAGGCTTCCTCATGAGCAGCAAACACATAGGGGTGTGTCTGAGTGCTTCTCCCGTCATGTGCAGACTCTGATGTAGTTTTAATTATGTTAACATCAATTATTTCAAAATTAAATGATGTTTATCTTGTTTCCAAATCAATTGCTGGTGATTCTTCATTCTTGAAAATTTGCTTTTATTCATCTCTTCTAGTGGGTTTGCTGTCCTAGGTTTAAATATAATTGTGTGTGTTTTTATCATTAAGTTTTTGGTGCAGTTTAGATAGAGGTAATGATCACATTCATCATGTGGGACTTGTACTCATGTATGATATACCCTGATTCTTACATTTTTTTCCATTTCCCTCCTCTCCTTTCTGTATCTCTTTTTATTTACAAAATATAGGTCTCCATTTTGTCCTTCTTTTCTTTTTACTTTCACCCTTTCCCTTTCCCCCCTCCCTTGTGTGTAGAGGTCACATTTGACCCAGATATATACCTTGTTGGTATCTTCCCAAAAGAATTAAAAGCATTATTTCACAACAACATATGCACACTCATGTTTATAGCAGCATGGTTTGTAATAGCTAAATCTTAGAAATAGTCCAGATGCTTATCAATTGATAAATTGATAAATAAGATAGTTTTTATACTGTAGAGTACTGCTAAGTCATAAAGAAGGATAAATTTGAGACATTTATATGTAAATAGTTGCATATAGACCATATTTTTAAGTGAAATAAACCAGACACATGTTGTAAATATTGCATTCTCTTTGGTGTGAGAAAAGGAAAGTGTACATAATGCATAAATGCATAATAGATGTTGGCAAATAGGAAGAAAATGTTCAAATGGAATTGTGTGTCTTTAAACTTGTTTTTTAATGAAAATGGTGAGCCAAAGACTCGATTTTGCAAATAAAACAAGATGCAATGCAGTGGTAGTAGTGTCTATTGAACATGCATGGCAAGTCAGTTCTACTATGATCAGAATGTTTTCAATTGTCTTGTATTTAGTGACTCCCATGTTGATGCTACTTGTGCATGAATTTTTCCCCCTTAACTAATTTTACTTTGCATCTCTATTCAACCCCTTTTATGTAGTCACAAAGTATAAAATAAGAAGAAATATACAAATAGTCTCACTTTTTCTGTGAGTCTAAGTTTCCTTTAGAGAATTCAAAGAAAGGATGATAACAAAGTGGATTTTTGAGCTTCTAAAAAGATGACTACTACATAAATCACTGGACTCAAGATATAACTGGTTCAAAATAGACTTGCAGCTGGCCAAACTTGAGTTGTCTTTCTCAATTGAATATGGTTATGATATATGCAATTATCTGCAAGCACAGAAATTGGTTTTAATTGTTGAATTATCTTATTAAAGATGGTTTTATTATTTTTATTTAAAAAACACTGAATAGAAAAACAAAGAACAGAAGAGACAAACAACAACTACAACACCAAAAAACCTGTAACAATAACAATATGGGCTTTAAAAACAAGACAATAGGAATTTAACAATTGTTGTTATATTGCATATTGTTATCTTCAAAAGAGTTGCTTATGCTACCAGATAATAGATATGCAAAAATGATCAGATCATATGAGTATTAATTGTTCTTTTATAACAACTCATAGAATTAATAATATAATCATCTTAGCTACCATATATATATATATATATATATATATATATATATATATACATACACAAATTTGTATATGTTTCTTTTTCCCTTTTTTCCTTCTCCTTTTCCCTATCACAGTTTTTCCCCTCTGAGTAGTTTCTTATTCTTTACAATATCTATTGTAGATTTTGGAGAGGATGGTTCAATTATTATGAATCTTTGAGACCTATCATCCCTGAATTCAGTATTGCTTCTTTGTCAGAGACCATTCATCAGTCTTGCCAGTAATTTTCCCACAATTTTGTTCTGTTTGTGTATGCTGTTTTAATGAACCAATACATATTACTTGTTTATTTTTGAAAATTATGTTGACTCGTTTCTAGACTGACTGACAGCACAGATGAATGCAACTTTTACTTTTTAAAATTTGAGAACATTTAGCTATTATACATTGTTCTACAATAAATATAGATATTCATGTATCACTGTAGTATAATGACTTTAATTCTTTTGGGAAGATACCTAAAAGAATACCTTGGTCAGAAGAAACTTCTAATTTTAGTTGTTTGAGGAATCTTGGAAACCGTCCATACACCATCAACAGATTCATGGGTAAAGAAAATGAGATATTTATGTACAATGGAATACTACTATGTCAGAAAGAAGAATAAACTGGTGCATTTTTTTGGTGAGTGGATGTATTTTGAGACCATAAACTTAAGTGAAATAAGCCAGACATACAAGATTAAATATCATGTTGTTTGTCTTGTATGAGAAACACAAAATTAAAGAAGGAATGGAATGGAGAATAGATAGTAGGAAGTAGGAAGAACTTTTTCAAGTGGAAATCGGGTCAAGAGATGGAGGAGAGAATAAAGGGAAAAGGGAATTAAAGAAAAAAAATTGACAAAAATGGAAATAGAGCTTATGCTAATGAGGAGGGGAAGAAGGTTAGAAGGAAATGAAGGTAAGTGGACCAAAAAATTAAAATGTTTTATTTACTTATAGAAATACCTCCTGATGAATTTTATCATCATGTCTTGCAAATATGTACTAATAAAATAATAAATAAGAGAATGTTAAGTGTCTGCTTTATTAATATGGTGTCAAGTTGCACTAATTTTTCAAATTTATCACATTTATCCTTCTTTGTAGCAGAGTAGCACTTTATTGTGCATAAATACCACATTTTCTTTACCTGTTCTTCTGTTGACCATTTCCAAGGTTTAGCTATTATGAATTGTGCTGCACAGATCACTAAAGCAATATCACATCATTTCTCTTATATAATAAAACCCAAAGCATAAGTAATTTAAAACAAAAGAAAAGATAAAATATAATAAATATGGTATAGATATTAAGGAAATGGGAATGAGATCTTGAGACAAAGGGAGGAAGAAAGAGGAGGGAGATTGAATTAAACAATTAAGATACGTTATATACATGGATCTACTCCCATATGACTATAATTAATACACATATTAGTCAGTGTTTACTAGAGACATATATTTAACATAAAGATACATAAATATAGAAGGATTTACAAGATGGGCTTACAATGTTGCCTACAGAGTCAGATTTAAAAGAGCACAAAGGGGCTGTCTGCACTGGAGACCTACAGGATCCAGTCAAAGGTCAGGGGCCTGGAGCTCACTGTAGTGTCCTTTGTGAGTATGTCAGGAGGCTGCAGAATCTATGGTGGAGACTAAAGAGTCTGCTTCAGAAGTCAGGAGGTGATGTTCAAGGTAAGGCAGAGGATAAGAGCTCCTCTGAGGAAACGGAGAGGAAACTTCATTCTTCATTTCCCTTTTAAATCATATAGGTTGGTGCTACTTGTACCCAGGTGAGGTTTTGATTTTAGTAAATCCCTTCAGCCACAACCCAAACTATGTTGATCCAATAAATTGAGCATTTCTTATTCAAGTTGACACGCTCAGTTAACTGTCATAATATGTATTCTGTAAATATGAACTAATAAAAATAATTAAAAGAAACCTAAAATATAAATAAATTACAAAACTTTATAGGATTTAAGCAATTTTCTTCTAAAATCATAATAGAATTTTTAAAGTGTTTTAAATGGTTGGTTGCTCTACACTCCCATCTGGATTATGTCAAGATCATTTCTAGAATATGTAGGTATCATTTATAATTTTTCCTTAACTTTAACATTTCATTTGTTAGTTCAATGTGGAAATGAGTATAAAAAAGGTGAATGTTTCTATGTATGTCATTCTTCAGTTGTCCAGAGTCTGCTTTATTTAAATTTCAATCATTTCCCTAGCACTGTATTTTGCTATATTGTTTCACAAAATTATACTTTGCTGAACTTTATTTAGAAAAGAAATCAAAATTTTCCAAAAAGTTATTCTTACTCTTGAGATAATCTCTCTCTTGTATCTCAAGAGTAAATGATGGCTTAAATCTCTTGTAATAGAAATTGTTTTCATAGGCTCATGTTTTGTTATTGTTATGGATTTTCATATTCTTCCTTAGATTGCATAGCAATTGGATTTCTTCATCTTATTTATATTCATAAAGAGTATTGGTAATTCTTTATGATATTAATTTATTATATTTTTGTCATTAGAAGAGTGGTAAAATTAAACATCTAAAATTACTAACCAAAGATCTGGTATATTTTACCTAGTTTTGTCTTTTTGAAGTGAAAAAGGATATTCTGATTCATTTGCTCAGTTTTCTGTACACATATAAAATATACTTCTACACTATTACAGAGGTTCAATAGGATTAAATTTTAAAACCCAATTTGTCTTAAGTAGAAATGTAATGCAAGTTACAGGAGTAAGCTACATACGCTATATAAAAAAATTCAGTAGCCATATTAACAATTAAAAATAGTTACAATAAGATTAATATTTTGTTCAACAAAATATAATATTTAATCAATATGAGACATACTGGTGATATTTTGCTTTTCTAAGTATGAGGTTTTCTCAGTCTGGTGTGTATTTTATACATAGAACATATCTCAATTCAAAATATCCAAGTTTTAAGTGCTCAATTTCCACTCTTGGGTAGTTGCTACTAATTTAGATAGCAGAGTTTTAAGCACTTCATAGGCAAAATGACCTATAGAAACCAAAGCACATTTATCAGTTTTCTCGGAGATGCTTTAATTGCTTACTTTTTATTTTAGGAAATAATCTCTTATTACTCTCTTTATCTGCTTTAATGCAGGTTCATTAATTGGGTATCACAATCTCCAAGTCATATAGAGTCTCACTAGGGCTGAGAATTGCAAAGTAATAAAGGAATCTTAAAACTAAAAGAAGTAGAATAAAACAAGCAAATAAACAAACAAAAACCTAGCCTTCAGTCTCTCTGACAAGCATATATCTAAAGAAGACTGCTATAGTGGGTTGAATCCAAATGAAAATATCTTCTTATGTATTCCCTGAAAGGGCTCGGTCTGCTTCAGAGTTCAATTCCTGCTCTGACTAGTGGGCATTTTGGTTCTGGAAGATGGTTAATCAACATACACTCTCCTTAATAGTATTGTATTTGTATTTTTCCAATTATTTTAGTGAGTGTTTCAATAGGAGAATGGGAGAAATAAATAGGAACTGAGAGAAAACTGCCACCTTTGCCTGAAAAACTCTGCTACAATTTTTGATAAATCAGGAAAAATATTTCATATGTAAGAAGGCAACCTGTTAGGTATGAGTTTCTGTGTACTATCAAGCTAATGATAATCTGATAATGATTTTTACCATCCCTCCCCCTAGGAGTTATGCAAATATTTAATCCCTTTGTTCAGTTTATAAATTGTATGCTAGGCAGAATTATCTGGGTAGGCATATGCTTCTGTCTTCTAATTTCTTTCTTTCTTTTATTTTTTTAAAATCAACATCTTGTTCATTTTATATTCATTATATTTCTTCATAGATAAGTAATCATCTGGGTATTTTTCTCAATAAAATGCATGAATATGCAACAAAAGAAGTAATTAATTCACTGAATTAATCATATCATTATGTTTAATAGTCAGGCATGTTATATCATTTCTTTGATGTGAATCACCATTGGGAACAATCTATCTTATCTGTCATTGAAATGAATTTTATTAAAAATTAAAAGTCTCCAACCACAATAAAACTAAAGATCAAGGACATGTCTAATAATATTTTATTCAAATTGCAGCTGTGCTTTGGCCTTTAAATATTTTACCAGCTCACCAGTGTGATATTTTCAGATATCAAAACCTACTTTAGGCTCAAATCTCTGAAGAGAAACAACTCAGAAATAATAGTTTATGCTTAAGCCATTTGTTACCAACTATTCAAAATCAAAATATTAATGACTACAATGATATATTTAACAAGATAATCAGAAATGAAGTTCTATAAAAATATAAGACAGTACTCTATTGCCCGTAAAACAAAGTAAAAAAAAATTTAGGTTTCTAATAAGAGGCTAGAGAAGTCAACTCGCTGTGTTATCACTCGACAACACAAGACTAATTTGAGGCTCTGTCTTGAGGAAGAAGTGTGCCCCAGAGAGCATTTTGTGAGTATCAATCTTCCCTTTACATGAGGCAACCCACAGAGCAAACTAAAAATGCATGCAATGACTGCTGGGGTTGTTTCAGGTGTCTTTTTAATAAGAGCTAATTTCTTGTAAGTCACAACGTTTTAGGGTCTAAGAGTGTTCATTAATTCAGCCAACACAATGCAATTTGCCAGGCTGTTTCTCTAGAGACATATAGATAAACCAAAGTTTCTCTTCTAAAGAGTTTAGTCTAGTGCAGAAGGTAGACAAAGAATAGAACATTTCTAGTTGAGTCACATAAGTTCATATCAAAATTTGAAAAATCTCAATTTCTCTTCACAATAAAATTTAGCAACCATTGAATGTTTTCTTTGGGCCAGATACTGCAAGTGGCATTTTTTATATATTATCTTGATAAACACAATGCAGTTGACACTATTGTAACATTCTTTCAGGTAAGGAAATAGAGTTTCAGAGCCCTTAAAAAAAGTTGCTCAAATGACTGAGCTAGTAAAATGATAAATCAATTAATTTTTTGACTCAAATACCCATGACCCAGTCTTTTTATATACCTTCTCTCCAAGTTAAATAGAGGTACTAAGAGAAAACATAGAAAGAGCACCTGTTTAGACAGGAGATCAAGATAAGATTCATGGAGGAGGCACAGGATTCATAGATAAAAAGCTCATGGAAATTGCTGTGATATAGTAACTAAAAGATGAACAGGAGTTGTCTACTGGCAACTGTGAGAAAGGGGTTACAGGCAGGTGAGTTATTTGATTGTATAAGTTCAGATCCATAGAAGGGCAGAGTGAAGGAAGTATGTACAAAAGCAGAAATGAGAAAATAAGTATGAAATTGAGGGTATATGAGTAAGTTATCTATGGGAAATACAAACCATTTAAAGAGAAAGAAGCACTTTTAGGTCATTTTAAAAGATAGGCATTAATATTGTCTTATCTGAATTTCCAATGCTGGACTATGATGGTTAATTATGTGTCAACTTGACTAGGTTAAAAGATACCCAGAAGGCAGACAAAGCAATATTTAGAGTATATCTTCGAGTATGTTTTTATAAGAGATTGGTATTTGAATCAGTGAACTCCATCAAGAATGTTGACTCTCACTAATGAAGGTGAGCATTTCAATCTCTGATGACCTGAGTCAAATTAAAAGGCAGGTGAAGGGTGAATTCTGCATACCCTCATTAGTTTTATTTCTCCTGGAGATTCCTGACAAAGATGGAAAAATACAGATGCTGTGGGCTAAATTAATGGGGAAGTTATAAGATAATTTTATGCTAACATGAAATATGATAGTAAGGCTGGATTTGAACCTGGCTCTCCCAATACGCAACCTGATATTTAAGATGAGAGACAATGTTCTCAGCTTAAAACTGGCACTCTTTGCAAACACAGGATGTCTCAAAAGAGGTAAGATGGAACTCGGGTGCTTGCAAGCACCTGGACATCTAAAGACGGCCAAGTATATCCACCAGATTGTTCAAAGACTTTGCCTACTGAGCAGAGAATTTTGATCCCTGAAGTTCACTAAGATCTTCCTGCCTACTGCCCTTTGCCTGCTTTGAAGCCTTATAAAAAATCCCACTTCACCTTGCTCCCTGCAGATAGCCTTTCCACCCTCTGTCTGACTGTACCTAGGCATAATAAATTCCATGCCATCTTGGCTTTCCACAAACCCAGTGCTCTCAGCTGGTCTCTTTGCTACACCAATACTTACAGTGATGAGCATTTAACCTATTAGGATAACTGAGAGGCAAAAGATTGCCAATATTCTTCAGGTGAGAAAAAGTCCGCCTCTGACGTGAACTGAATAGGAAATAATAAAAACATAGGACAGTGTTTGCTTTGAGGCTGTTGCCAGGGGGTTGCATGGAAACATCAAACAGGCCTAGGATTAATTTCATCCATTTACTGGTACACCTGTGACAGATGCTCAGATTTTTAAATTAGAGGGTGATAAGGTGGGCAGGAGCAAGTGTAGAAAGGAAATCAGTTTCAGGTTCAATAAAAATGAAGGGTCCACAGGGGAAAAGAGAAAAGTAGCACATTGTAAAGTTTTTGGCTTAAATGAATGCTTTTATTCAGAAAGAATAGCCCACATATTTTCCATATTGTATTGTTCCTTTACTGTCCACATATGCTTAAATGAACTTATGATGACTGAAGATAGTGAGCTTATTTTTTTCCTTTAGGAAAACAATATGTAATTGGTGAAATGAAAGTGGAAAAATTACAGTAGTTCTTTACTTTTTAGTTTCTAAATTATATTGGTCTATGGCTTCTAAAATCTGGGAAATGTGCCCTACCCTGAACTTCAGAAAATTTTTAAAGGTTGGTGAAAAATGCTCAACTAATTTTGCAGCCTTTCTTGCAATATATAAGGCTGCCCAGGCTTTGTTCTCATGAGAAGACCACTGTGCAAAAGAGTATTTGAGCGCAAAATAAGTAAATAAATTAAAGTATATCTAAGAAAGGGCGTCTTCTCTAAAGATTACCAATTATGATAGCTGCCCGATTTCCATTTCTCTGCAGGAATGGCTTTAAATCCTAAGTTTCTGTATGCTGCTTTCTATCAGAGCTTCAAAAATCCTCACTCAAATATTAGCTAGAATGTTAGTGAGAGGAAGACTTCATTTAGGGCTTATGAGCAGGAAAAAAGGGGCAGATGTCGTGTAATACTATTTGCTCTTGGAACAGTCTGAGGAAAACCTGAAGCCTTAATGCACTTGCTGAATCTTGGGAAGCTGACTTTGTATTCAGATATATGTTGACATCTACAGCAGTTGAAATTACATTCATCTGATACATTAGATCAGAAACAACATCCTGTCTGAACAAATCCAATGTTTTATATGAACATATCTTACCTCTTATATGTTGTTTTCTGATCCAGTATTTATATTAAATTTGTCACTATCAAGTTTTGATATTAAGTTTCTTTACAAAGAAATAGCTTGCTAAATGTAGTTAGAGTTAGGATCAGTATTTTAAGGTATAATGGTCATTAGCATAATTTGAATGCAAAACTCTTCATAACTCAGGCACTAAGCATCTAATGCTTTTGCACAGATCCCACAACTACAGAAGACATGTTAGAGTCCTATCTATTCCTGTTTATGATTGCACTTTCATCCTGAGTGTAATAGTTCTAGGACATCTTGGAAAATGAAGAGATCCCGTGTTAGGGTCCCAAAGACACCAACTACAGCAGTGATTCCCTAGCAGGAGTTAAACAATGAGTGAATCATAGATGTTGAATTTTCTTGAAAAGAAACAAAAAGAAGCACAGCAAAGTTAAAATTAGCGGAGTGATATTTAAATTAAGCTAGAAATTTGGGATAATTTTCCCTACCTCAGTCTCTATCAGCACGATTATCACTATGTGGTCCAAGATAGCATCTGTATCATTTGAAAGAATAAGATTCTGTACCCTGGATCTGCAATAACACGATCTTCAGGTGATTCACATAAATATTAAAGTCAAGGCTCACTGCTCTATCAGATATTTCCCATGCTTTGAATCTCAGGCAATATTAGCCTCTTCAGTTCTGCATGCTTGGATTATGTGTCCTTAATGACATGCTACACACATCCCTGGACTCTCAGGTCTCTCCCTTAAGAGATGTGAGTGAGAAACATGTGGTCTTGGAAGTTTATCTCTGATTATATTTCACATTTTTCCCTCCTTTTCCCAAGCAAAGTGTAATTAGCTCATCACTATAGTTAAATTTTCATTATGGTCAAATATGCCAATAGTTATCCATCTCTTCCATAAACACAGCCTCAACAACAGTTGGAATTCTGTCCCATGAGCTCCTTTTAAAATTTTTATGTATTTGGATTCTGTTTAACATTTCTGCTAAGAAGTATCCTCATCTGTATCTGGGATCCAATTACTTCATCCTTGTTGAATAATCATATTACTCGAACTTTCCCTTTGTCAATCTGATAAAATTTGCTGTGCGCCAGAGGTAATTTGTTGATTTGCCATGACTATATTGTTTGTGACCATTAGCCACTTCAGTCGTGTATTAGGAGAATTAATGCACATTCAGGACTGAATGTCTTCTCTGGGAGCTTTTCTAGGAATGGAGACTTCTCTAACCACCATCAGTCCTCTCAAGCTTGAAGCACAATGAATTTGAATCAAGTCATTTGAGTGTCATCCCATACTCCAGCCTGAGCTGGGACTTCTTTTGCCCTGGACTTTCTAAAAGTAGTCAGTGCTACCATCTCATCTTCTTTTCAGGACAATCAAAACAGGAAGAATGGGAAGATTCCTGTAAATCTCCTAGACTGAATGAGGTTTTCAAACAGGGTTTTGATCTTAATAGTTCCATTATTGTTTGCTCCCAACTTAGCGTCTTTCTCTACAAAGCGATATTTTTTTACTTACAGTTATTTGCAAAAGCCCATTCTCAGCACATGGGAAGATTTTCTTTTCTGTAAGCCCCAGTTTGACTCATAGCTGCCTCCATGTGGTTGACTATTCATTTAGTTACTGCTCAGCCACTAGTCTTGCATTCCCAAGCATTTGATGTTTTGATGCTGCAAATAGTTCCTGAGGCCTGCGAGGCTCCTGATTGGTCTTCTTCACTGTTCCTTTTCATCATATTGCCAGTATTATAACATCTGTATGGCATGGTCCAGCCATGATTTTGTGGTAATACAGTTGCTAAAATTATCTCCACCCTCATACAGTGTGTATTTGTACAGTAGTCTTAGGGCTGCCACATAACTTTATTTATAATAGAAGTCTGCCCACCAGGAGTTTTTTTCTCAGCAGATAAATAAAATCCACATTTCTTAACAATCACAGTATCTTCATCAAAGTATGCACATCCATTTCCTGCAAAATCTTTAAGAGAAGGTTTTGTCACTAAGTAATGCTTTTACAGGAGTTCTCAGTTCTTCCTCTTTATATTTTAGAAAAATGTGGTCACCAGCTAAAAATTTGATGTCGTTTCTTCTTAGAAACTCTAAAAATTGCTTGGCTTCCTCTCTAGAATTTCTAATCAAAATACCAAAGAAAAGAGCACCAATAATTTCTTTTGATTTTTTAAGACATTATTCAGGGCATCAGCACAATCAATATTATGTAAATTTAGTGTTTTTTCATGTCTCCTTCACCTTTCATCCTATAATTTAATACTGTTTTAGGAGGATAAAATACTGGATCAAATCTTGGTTGCTAATTTATTCAATGCAGATGAGTTTGACACCAGGATTTAAAATAATCCAGGATAAGTTTCATTGATAACTCATAAATTAGCTGTGTTAACCCCTATTTAAGACATAAAAATTCTGCTTTTATTTAGAATTTGTGTACATCTACATGTATATATATATATATATATATATTTATACATACAGATGAATGTGTTCACTCTTTTGATGAGATGCACCCAGAAAACCTACAAAATTACAACTTTAAAAAGTTTCATCAGAGAACTAAGCTCCCAAAGAAATGTAATAAACTAAAATTTAAAAGTTAACAAGTCTCACTTCAAAAATATTAACTGGGCATGGTGGCACACATCTGTGATCCCAGCACCTGGGAAACTGAGGTAAGAGGGTGGCAGTGAGGTCAATGCCTACATGAGCTACATGAGTGAGTTCAAGACCAGCCTGTCTCAAAAACAAAAGCAAGCAAACAGCTAGATAGAAAGGGCCTGTCTCAAAAACAATAACAAACAAGACAAATAATCAAAAACCTAAAAGTGTAGATTCACATGGGATTTGTCATTACTGAAGAGGCACTAGGAGTTTACTGCCCTTGTTAAATTAAGAAAATAAAAGGTAGACTCTCTGAAAGAGTGCATGCATGCTGGTGTGTCTGAGAGACATGCTTAAGAGCAAGAAGAAACTGCACATACCCACAACATTTTCTGGTGGGCCTTGGCCACATACATATGAGAAGCAAGAGGTGAGAGAATGGAGAGGCTTTAGATGGCACATGCGTGCGAGACGGGTTGAGCTGGAGCTGAATTATATCACTCTGGTCCTGAAAGAGAGCAGAAATGATGAGATGAAACAGCATAGCTAGCAGAGAGACTCCCCAGTGAGACACAGGAAGATATTATTTGTGAGATAGGCTTGTATAGGTGAGTGGCAAGAATATCATAGGCTTTGTGTGGCTCATATGTACTGTGGGTGAAGCCATGGTCATATGAAGCTGGACCCTGGAAGGAAAGAAACCTCTGATACACAGGTGAATAGGATTTATTGAAATCCAAGGAAAACTGTGAGAACTGAAGAATGGCCAGGCAACTTACATCTCACACTGAGAATAATGCAGTGGACCCCTGTGGCTTATGGGGGAAAGATGAAAGAGCCTCCTCTGAAGTGCAAGGATGGAGCCCACACTATTGGCAGAGTAATGATCTCTCAAACACATATAAGTTCTCATCTTCAAAACCAAAGTCTGTATAACCTTAGACAGCAAAAGGAACTTTGCCAGCTGTGATTAAGTTAGGGATATTAAGACCATTATCCTGGATTATACAGGTATAACCAGTGTCATCATGAGGGTACTTGTAAATGAAAGAGCAGAGCAGGGATCAGAGACTAAAAAATACATGAGGCTATAAAATATTGTATTAATGTAGTTAGATTTGAAGAAGAGGGCTATGAACTATAATTCAGAAAACAAAATAGATTCTCTGCTAGTCCTTCAAAAAGATGCAGTGTGCTGACAGTTTATTTTAGTCCTGTGAGATCTATTTCAGATTATGATTCCCAGAACTGTGCAGTAATAAATCTATATTGTTTACATCATTAAATGTGTGGCAATTTGTTACAGGACAATAGTAAATTTATAAATGCCAGATGAAGTCTGAAGATCAGAGTTTAGAGAGATCTTCAAGGCATTTGTTTATTTTGTTTCTCTTCAGTTACTCTTTTTCATTTTAAGTATAATAAAACAAAACAAACAAAACAAACCAGAATAAAGCAAATCATAACAGAAAAATGCAAGTGATACAGGACAACGGGACATCAACAATAACTACCATATCACACACAATAAAATCAAACAAAACCAAACAGAGCAAAACCAATCAAAACAAAGTAATGAAAGCATTACAGGATGTCAAAACAAGATAATAGGAAATCAACGATGGCTACCATAATGTCACTCGTTTTTTTTTTTAAATAGTTGACTATACCTTCACATATAATAAAATCAATCAAAACAAAACAATTGAAATATTACAAGACTTCAAAACAAGATAAAAGGAAATCAACAATGGTTAGCATAATGTCTCTTGTTTTCTTCAAAATTGATGTCCATACCTTCACACATAATAAAATTAAACATACAAAACAGATTAAAACCAATCAAAACAAAAGAATGAGAACATGTGGGGCTTCCAAAGTAAGATTATAGGAAATGAAAAATGACTACAATAGTCTCTTGTTTTTTTCAAAATAACTGCCCATACTATCACGCATATTAAAATCAAACAAAACAAACCAGAATTAAACCAACCATAACAAAAGAGTAACAGCATTTTAGGACTTTAAAACAAGATTATAGAAAATCAACAGTGGTTACCATTCTATATCTTATTATCTTCAAAATAGCTGCCCATACTATCAGACACAGTAAAATCTAACAAAGCAATACAGAATAAAGCTAAACCTAACAAAATTATGAAAACAACATTATAATAATTCAAAATAAGATGATAGAACATTAACAGTGGTTATCACTCTTCAAGGCACTTCCTCACCAATCGCTTTCATAATATCTATACTGCTTTTTGGATCCTACTGACTTCTTTGTTTTTTTTTTTTACAATATGGTGATAACTCCGTGTTCACCTGAATGAGTCCAAACCATTTCACTCATAGGCATGATCTCCAGTTGCATCCATTTACCTAGGAGAGACTCGACATCAGATTACTTTATAGCTGGGTAACTTTTCATTATATGAAAACACCAACCTTTTTATCCACTCTGTGGTTGATGGGCAAGTTACCCTTGTTTTTTTCTGGTCCTTTGTTGCATGAGACAATTGGTTTCTCTCCTTTGATTTTCAGTCTGTGAATTTCCTTTTGAGTTAAATGTGTTTCTTGTAAAGTATATTTGTGGATCTTGTTTCTTGATCCACTCTCCCTGTGTTTCTTTTTATTGCTGACCCGAGGCCAGCTACATTAATGGTTAAACCAGCATACTTTGGTTTGTCTCTGCCATGCTAACCTCTTGCTTTGGCCCTCCACTATTCTCCATTCAATTGCCTGTCCTGTTTGGGGATCCTTCTCCGTAGCTGGAACTTTAGTCATCTCTATTTTTATCCACAATATCCTACAGCACCCTTTGGTTTTGTGATCATGAATTCCTCCAGTTGTTCTTTACCATGGAAGTATCTTATTTTTCCATCAGTTTTCATAGATAGCTTTGCAGGGTACATCAATATGAGTTGGAAGTTGTTTTCTTTCAAGATTTGAAACACTTCCCTCCAAACTCTTCTTGATGGTTTATTTTGAGAAGTCTGCTGTGATTCTGATTGGTTTTCATGTATAGGTAATCTGTTTCTTTTCTCTAACAGCTTTTAATATTCTGTTTTTGTGCTGAATTTCTTGGGATCTTGATTATTATATGTCTGGTTGTAGATTTATTTTGGTTATGGCTATCTGGAGTTCTATATGCCTCATGTATCTGTATGCCAGATCTTTTCCACATATTTGGGAAATTTTCTCCTATGACTTCTGTAAATAGTGTTTTTATTTCATTTGTGTTGACCCTTGCTTTTTCACTGATACATATCATTCTTAATTTTTTTACTTTGAGTCATCTTTCAGCTGTTCAATTGTCATTTCCTGGTTCTTTGTTATTTTTAAGAGCTTTTGTGGCAAACTTGTCTTCAAGGTCTGAAAGTCTATCTTCAGTCTCTTTCAAATAGTTTTGCCAGCTTTCATTTGAGTTTTTAATTTCCTGTATATTCCTTTGAATCTGTTTCAAGCATTGCAATTCCTTTCTATATTGTTCATTCAAGATTTCCATCATTTTTCTATGCTTTACTTTTTTATCTATGTCTTCTTTAGATATGCTCATTAATTCTAATTTTTTCATTATTTTTGTGGTTTCTTCTTTTACTTGAGACATTATTTCTGATCTGATTGCTTTTATAGTCTCATGAAGTTGTTTCTTTACTTCTGGTGCGACCCTCTCAGAGATTTCAGGTGTGTAAATTCCATGACTGTGTCTCCCAGACTTGTTCTATGTGGACTGGAGGTCTGAGATTCCCTTTTCTTTCTTCTTCTTGACATGCTGCTGAGTTTCAACAGGCCAGTTGTGGGGTCCCAGACACTTTCCATATTGGCTGCCTCTTCACAGCTCAGGGGAATGGGACAAGCACCTGGGTTTGTCTGAACTCAGGTTCCCAGGGAGGCCAAGGAGCATGCGGCAGGTTTCTCCAGACCTGTGCAGCTACACTGAGGCTTTCCCAATGTCCAGGGATTTGTGGTGGCAGGGTTACTTCTTCTCTAAGCCTACTTGCCTACACTGGGATTCCCCCGATGACAGCAGGTGCACAGAGGTGTGTTTATTTGATTTTCCCATTGGGCACTGCTTGCCTTAACGAAGGAAGGGTCTCCAAAGGTGGTCTGCAGATACAGGAAGCATAATTAGCTGCATTTCCCTGCCCACACTGGCTGCCCACAGAAGCAAACTTTCTGATAGCAAGGGTCATGCAGGTGTGGTTCTAGCTGTGTTTCCCTGCCTCTACTGGCTCTCCTCAGTTACTCTTTAATGAAAGCCAAATAAAACAAATGGGGTTTGTTGCAATCAGGGTTTGCAAGTAAAACTATTTACCACAGGGCACGTGACTTACAGAATTATTTTATTATTGTCACTCAAAGAGACAAATACAGTACTGAGTGTTGCTGGGGTTATGAGGGGGTGGGGAGTGAGAAGCAGGGTGGAGTAATAAAGACAATGGAGAGCTCCCTCAGGTGCAAACTGATTTGTGCAAGACTAAAAGAAAGGAAAGAGAAATGATAAACCCTTAAGCATCCATTTGTCAAGCCCTGCCTAGGGAGGAGGTATAATTGGTCATCAAATTGATCAAATCTTTAATAAACTGAATCTAATTAAAACTACCACAAAGTCTAATCTTAGTTTTGTATAAAGCAGACTAAATCACTGTTTTCCCCACCACACATTCATACATTTACAGCTTAATAGAGTCCTTCTTGTCTATGGTCATAAATATTATTTACTTTAACCTTCAATGTTATGTCGCATATAATTTTGACACTTTATGATGAACTCAAATAAGGAAAAAAAACACTATGTTTTTTTTTTGCTTTTTTTATTTAGAGAAAAAAGAAAGAAAAAAGTGTAGAAATAATATAGAATTTCAAAATATTATGTTTCTTTAAAAGATAGACTGGAACAGAGCCCAAATATTAAAATTATCAGATAATAATTTTAGTCTATGATAAATACAGTAAAAGTTATAGTAGAAACAGTAGATAACCTGTACAGAAATAGTGAAGAAATGGAAATTATAAAGAGACAGAAGGTAGGTACAAGAAATACAGAAATCATGGTTTCCGATGTGCTTCTAGATAGAGTAGGCAAAGAAGACACACAGGTCACACAGGTCATTAGAAATGAGAGAAGCTAAGACACAAAGAGAAATAAGTGAGTGCCTGCACAGTGAATCTGAGACATGGAAAGGAACCTGGTGTGCACGCGATTACAGTTCTAGGGAAAGAAAAAAAGCAATGGCCCTGAAGAATACTGTCCATGGTAGCTGAATATTTCAATGAATTAATTATATCAGGCACAGATTCAGGATCCCTAAAACACCAAATACAGAGACAACCACAAGGACATCACAGAAAAACTGCTACAAATGAAGATAAAGACACAATTTTGAAAACCATCAGAAGAGACAGAGTGGTACAGATACAAGGAACTTTGGGATGACTTATGTCTGATTAATTATCACAACAATAGGAAGCAAAAATAATAGAACAACATCTGTGGCAGGAATACTACAAAACCTGATCCCTGAAACACACAAAAAACACTTTAAAAGGACAGTTAACTATTTAGAAACACTAGAAATGAGCAAGGAATGCATAAATATGGAGACCCAAACAAAATGTTATCAAAAAGTATGAGGACTGTATCAAAAATCTGACTTTCACAGTTTTTAAAGCAGGTTTTAGGGAGTGGAATTGTTTTATGGCAGTTTATAATTTACAAATGTGTTTTATAATCTGTAGAGCAAATACTAACAGATCACATAATGTATTATAGTTACAACTTAAGAAGAAATAAAATGGAATTCCAAAACACATGCATTGTTTTTACTTAAGAAAGAGAAGAAAAGAGAAAGGAATAAACACAGTGATCAACAGAAATGCAGTTCCACGAAAGGAGGCTAGATATAATCACATAATAACCAGGTGAAATGCAAATTGACTAAACATTTTAACTAAAAGTCATGATTAAACAATCAAAGAGAGGACTCAGAAGTGTATTACTTATATAAAACACATTATACATATGATAGCTTGAAAAAGTAAGGTTGAAAAAGTATACATCAACTTTAATTGATATAAATCCCAGGCATACAGACAATATTCCTTTAAATCTACCAAAGAATGTTTTAAAGTGTTTTATTTCTTTTATTTATTTTAACTCCAGGTTCATGTGTCTTTGAATTTAATCGTGTTAATTAATGTGAATCACTTTATCATCCTCGGCATGTTGTCACCTTTCCCACCATGTTGTATTGCTTGGGGAAAGAAAAAGTCAGATTCCTTTGTTTTTCAAAAGTAGTATTATGAGGCTACAGAAAGATTTTCCAAGAAGAGTGGTTAGCAGTGTTGAACGCTGTTGACAGGCAATCAATGAAGTGTGTATGTGAGATACAATAACTGAAGATAATTGGAAACTTTGCAGATGGTATGGCTAGAAACTGAATGCCCTAAATTTCCTAACTTTGCATGAACTCTAGCTGTTTGTATCATCTTTAAATCATCTTTAATTTCTCAGACTACTGAAATGTGCCTTGGCACTGCTCACAGTGTTAGGTTATTTTTCACAGTAAGCCAGTGTTCTTTGCTACATAGAAGATTAAAATATAGCGACTGTCAAATTTCCAAAAAGAGTGAGGAAGTGGAGTGCACAGAGGTGACAGCATGCCTAATGATGGAGACAGCAACAGTGGGATGGGTAGAAGATGGCTGTGTGTGTGGCAGGGGAGGCAACAGCTTGCTATTAGACAAGGCAATCATAACAAAACTGCTTGTGAAGGTGTTAGTGATGTTAGAATCAAGAGAGGCTGTATATCTAGGGAGATATTGGTGGGATGACTGGAAATAAGCAAGCAAATATATTGAGAATAATATGTGCCAAGAAGAGATTTAAAAATACAAGAAAAAAAAAAACCCTTGAGGCATTGAATTAGAATTACAGGTAGGGACAGGATGATTTTCAGTTTAAATTCATAGGTAGAATTAAATTCACTGATGGAATATGTTTCCTTACCCTCTCCTGAAAAGCCCTGCAAGCAATGGTGCCCAAGCAGTAGTGAGCACAAGTGGCTGGATTTGTATTCTCCATTTCTGTTATGGATTAAAAACTGGTGGTCAATTTAACACCATCTGGATTAAATCAGCATGGTGCTGAGTGTAGATGGCCCACCTGAGGAAAGTTGCCAGCATAAGTAGAGATGTGGAGAGAAAGAACTTTGAGTTGTGTGTTCTAAATGTTGCTGTTTCAAGCCATTGGTCCTCCTGGAAGAGCTGCTTACCACTAGCTTCCCCAGTATGATTCTGACCATTATCATCATAGGAGCTTGGGGCTTCGCTGGTGAGAGTGGCTGTGGTTCATTTTGGGGGAGTTCACTTTCACTGAGCATCGCTTCCTGGCTCCAGAGAAGATATGTGCTGTTTAATCTCCAGGAGAAGCTTGTCATGCTGGATTTCTGGCATGTACTCGACTGTTTTTATCTTCAGAGGAGCTTAGCACCTCCACGTCACTGAGGATAGTTGTGGTACTTTTCAGGGCAGCCTTGGTCCTTATTTTGAGTGTGACTTCTTAGCTCCAGTGTACGCTCAGCCTACCAGCACAGCTCCTTCACCCTGCTAACACAGACTTTCTAGCTTCAACTGCTGAGCTTTGGGCCTGCCCAGCACAGATCCCTAAAAGAGACTGGAGTGAGTCCTTCTTGTGGATTCTAGATCTCCAGTTGTCATGGGCTCTAGGTCTTCATCTGGACTCATGCAGGACATTGCTGTGGGATCCAGGCCCTTGGATGAATATTCTGTGTCTTTAGCGTTGTAGACAGATTTTCCTGCATTTTCTTGTGTTTAACTCAGGGTGACCATCATAAAATATTACTATGAATTCTGTGTCCTGATTAAAATCATTCTCCTCAAAACCCCTGACTACAACAATCTCCATGCTTCATCCTCCCAGATTACTAGGATTACAGGCGTATACTGCCATGCCCATTAATTATCACTGTTTCTAAACGCTCCCCTCCAGTGTACTCTAGCTGCCATCCTGGAGGCCCCCTGCCAGTAATCAGTTCAGATTGGAAGACAGTGGCCAGTCCCACCCTTGCCCACGTGCACTCCAGGAAATTCATAGACTGAAAGTCAAAGGAGAGAGAACAATACTTTATGTGACAGGGAACCATAAAGAAATGGGGGTAGCTTGCCCATCAGCTGCAGACTGGGTAAGAAAGCCATGGCACTTTTACACTATGGAAAGCTACTCAGCTATAAAGAAGGATAATCTTGAGGCTCTTGTAGGTAAGTGGATACAATTTGAGATCATACTCATGGGTGAAATGGTTCAGAGTCACATGGGTGAACATCCTGTTGCCTTACTAGCATAAAAACTAAAGGAGTCAGTGGGATCCAAAATGCACAATAGATATCGTGAAAGTTAAAGGGGAGGAAATGTCTAAAAATGGAAGGCAGTGACAATTGTTAATCTATTACTATGTTTTGAAATCCTGTATTGTTTTAATTGTTCTGATTAGTCTTGTTTTAATCTGCTTTTTTTTTTGATTTTGCTATATTTGATGGTATGGACAGCTATTTCAAAGATAATAAAATATGTATGGTTGGCATTATTGGTTTCCTTAGAATCTTCTTTCAAAGCCATGTACTGTTTTCTTTGTTTTGTTTTGATTGGTTTTATTCTGTTCTGTTTTCTTGTGCCTGAAGGTATGGGCAGTTATTTTGGAGATAACAAGAGACATTATAGTAGCCATTGTAGATTTTCTTTTACCTTATTTTGAAGTCCTGTACCACATGCATTGTTTTGTTTTGATTGACTCTATTCTGTTTTATTTCATTTGGTTTTATTCTCATAAAAAATGCTCCCCATCTACTAAAAGAAACCAGGGTTTCTTAGACAAGTAGTAGATTGTAGTCTGGGTCATGGAAAAAACAAATGAAGGCTTTTGTGCCAAAAATAAGTCAATGATCAAAGAAGATAAAAACATACTAAAAGAACATATGAGCTATTTTTTAAAATGTTGCATTAGTCAATGGTGGGAAAATTTCAACACTCATATGTACTCTTATCATTATTATTTTCTAATCAGAAAGTTGTAATAATTATGGAGTTACCAGTAGATGCTGTGACTAGAGGATGATTTTAACAATGAAGAGGCTATTGGAATAGTTTTACAGTATCATTCCACAAAATAATTAAAAATGGAAATACAGTCACTCTACAGTTGAAAAAAATCTGGCAGCCAATAATCTGCTCAATTGATTCAGGTTAACATAACCAGCAATGGAATATGCTGACATAATTTATTTTCCAAGATTATACTCTGAGAAAAGGACATTACTTCCGTTTTATTCCATCCCAGAATATAGCTTGGTCATGAGGAAATATCAGATGGACCCTGGATGATGGTCATCATATACAATGAAACCCTTATACTTTCTACAACTGTATGCACTATGAGAGACAAGAAAAACATGAAGACCTGCTCAAGATTGAAAGAAATGGAGGCAACATGGCCACCTAATGAAATCAATGATGCAAGATTGTTTCTTAGACAAACAAACAAACCCAAACACAGCTAACTATTTGTGTCTTTGAGTTGAATTCTTTGATTTGAATGCTAATGTGCTATTATGTTGATTTCATTTCTGCTGATTTCATTTCTGAGAGGACTTAGGAGATGTTTATGGAGATATGTACCAGTGTGATTGGTCAGTAGCTTAACAGTTCTGACAGTGATAGGTGAAGGAAAGACTAAAATGTTTGCAATTTCAGAATCATAACATATGGGAAAGTTTTCACAGTTCTTGAAATCTTTCTGAATATTTGAAATTATTTGAAATTAAATTATAAAACTGAGCGAAAACAACCACTTGCTGAATAATTCAAAATAACTTCCATGATAATTTATTTACTACTTTTAAATTTGTTAGGGAAAATACTTGCAAGACAGGGTGGATAAAGTAATTTTACATGAAAAAATTAAACAATTATGTATGATACAATGATTTTATAAGTATTGTTTTTCCCTGAGCATTTCAAGAACATTTCATATATATATATATATATATATATATATATATATATGAAATGTTTCATCCTACTTAAAGGCTTTTGAGATTAAATATTCTGTATTAGAAATGGTTGTTACATGAACTAAAAAATGACATTATGAATTTAGAATTCATGGCATGGTGTTTATCCCAGAAAATTGGAATTGAAAACAAAATGTTCCAATGATTTAGCACTAGAATAAAGTATTGCTTCCCCATGCATTGTTCTACTTGCAAACTGATTGACTGATTTAGTCAAAATAGGAGAAATATTTATATCCTCAATGCCAGAAAAAAACAGAAGAAAATTAATGGACACCTCCAAACAATTCTGTTTGCTGCCTAATATTAATAATGTGACAAATCCTTCTTCCCACATATTGATCAAGTTGGGGAGGTGTTTGAATCACTGCCACTTATTTTGTTGCTAAAATTACCAAGAATGAGTTAAACAGTTGATATATGAACAATGTTATAAGATTTTATTGAGAAGCAACAGAATGTAAATTGAAAGCAGAATAAGGATCTCACCACAGTCTAAGATATGAAATAGGTAAAATTGAAGTGTGTTGTGAAACATGAAGCTCAAGACAATTATACTAAACAAAAAGCAGTAAACAATATAACAATTTCTTAAATAATAAGACTAATAAGCAACCAGTTTTTAAGGCAGATATACAAATTTATTAAGTGCTTGCTATGAATATCAGTGATAATACTTAAACTATTTTAATTAAAACAGACAAAGCAGCTGTGATATAGTAGTGCCAAAATGTGAAAGAATTTTACTTAGAATGGAAAAGAAAATATTTTTCATTGACAGGTTAGGGAAAAGTAATTGAAGGGTAAACTTTAACTGTTTGGTCAACAATTGGACATTAGTGCCCTATGGGATTAATGTAATATCATGTGCAACAATTTCTAAGTGAAATTGATTCATAGTTATAGAGCATATATTCTGAATTCATTTTTTTAAAATAATGGTTATTGACTGATATCTAGTCACAGAATTTTTCCCCAACCTTATGAACAATGTCACTCATCCATTAAAAAACAGGATTTAGAATTGCTGCTCTCCTGACAATAGAAAAAATAAAGCCTCTGAGCATCATCAGACTGTTATCTTAATTGATTGAACTGCCTGTCACAGAGCAGCCTGAAGAACAGAGTTGCCAAAATCTTGGTCTTTGGATTGTAGTATCATTGCTATTGCCTAGGAGTTTGTTAAGAGTAACTTCTTATTTCCTACTCCAGACGTCCTGCCTCAGAAACTCTAGGAGCAGGCACAGTAACCTTAACTCACCAGACCTTGCAGGTGGCTCTGATGCATGTTCAAGTTTAAGAATCATGAATGTAAGATCAGTGTGCATCTTCAGACTAAGTTATATACTCTTGGTAGTGTAGAGTTAGATGATTTTTAGTTTACTCCAAAAACAACTATAAATGAGTGTTAAGTAGCCACACCCTCACTGTCTTAGGCTGGTTCTGCTTCCCCAGTTCTCTTTCACTGAAATGAACTCCTGTCTCCCCAAACAGACTGCTATGCCAGCCCTGAGGAAAGGAGCTGCTGATTGTAGCTCCAATCCCAGGAGACTTGAAGTTATTTCCTTTTACCTAATGAATAGGGTGAACCAGCTTTTATGAAATTTCTCTGTTGCCTTCTCCCCAATGCAAAGTCTACTTTTGCTAAACAAACTATGAACTTCAAACCAACCAAATTTCAACTAGTGATGAAATATAAAAAAATCAAAGGGGTCCAAATATGAGATCCAAATATGGGAAGCACCTTACTTTTGGTGATATCCAAAGTATGTTTTGCATACAATCTTCCATCTTAGTATTGCCAAATTACACTGTTGATTAACAGAAAGGCAACCAAAAACTTAAAATTTTAATCTAAATATCCCCCAGAGACTCATAAGTTAAAAATTCTAGTGTTTTAATTTTTTTAATGCCAGTCATGTTCCTTGGAGCCAGAAACTTCTTGAAAGCCCAGAGGTATGAGTACACTTATTTCCAAATATCACACAGCTGACTTTATTCCTATAACTTCAAATTTTCTTTGGATTTCCTAGTCTTCCTGTGGTTTTTGGATGGAATAACTTTGTCAATAACATGAGAGATAGATTTGGACTTTGCCAGGCATTATAGGTGGTCCTGATTTTTTTCTTTCTTTTTTAGGGACTTGTGTTATTTGCTTAATATTTAGGCACTTGAAGCCTAGGATATTCATCTATACTTGATTCTGTTGGCAACTGAGTCTACATTACTAAAGACATCATGTTATATCTATAGTCAATAAGGCCAAAATATTGTTGTAGTCACTCCCTACACATTTTGTGTACTTTACATATTCATATTACCCTAACTGCATTAAGAAATATCATTCTACTCTATTCTATCATATTATAAAGCAGCATGCAGATCCACATACTGACAAAGGATAATTGAAATTATTCTTACTGCACAAAACAGACTATATTAACTTTTTAGAAAACATCTAAAGATAGGTATTTCAATAGAATGTGAAAATATTATCACTTAAAACATCTTAATTTGATGATTAAAATCCTGAAATGCAATGATATTAAGGTAGAGTATGGTGGTGCATGACTATAATCCAAGAATTTAGGAGGCAGAGGCAGGTGGATTGCTGCAAGTATGAGGCCAGTTAAGGCTAATAGTGAGTTCAAGGCCAGCCTGAACTACATAGCAAGACCCTAGCTTGAAAATGACAACAATAACAAAAAAAACCAACAACAAAATAGTATTAAATAAACTGCCTTTGGTGGAGAGATCAGAGATTGAGCAGCAACAAATTGAGCTTAAAACCTGAAAAGTTTGAAAAAGATATTTGTTCAGTGACAGAATGGACATTAGTTTAGTTTAAAATTTTATGTTCACTGCAAAACATTGCCTATTTGTATCTTCTGGAGATGCTGTTAGCAGGTACAGTAACAATAACTTGGAAACAATCCTTATGTGTTTATAGTTCAAAGGATGAAGAGAAGGAATATTTTCACTTTTAATTAAACAATGTGAATTCCTGATAAATATCAGCAGTGCATCTGCCACTTAGTCCCACAGATTTAAATCATGGCTTATATTAGTTTAGGAAAAAATTAAAATACTAGTCCAATAATTAGAATAATTCACTACCCATGGAAACTCACATACGAGGGCCAGGTGAAGCTGTACGGAGACCAAACCAAACTTTGCATGTTTTCTTAGGCATTTGGTAGATGTACAAATATGTATATTTTGGAGAACTCAGAAGCATTGTTAGAGTTGAAGGCATATAAAGTAATGGAATAGAATAAAAATTTCTATCTTTGCACTGTCATTGATAATAAAGTAACATCTAAAACTCAATAAACTTAGTCAAAGTACTTTATCATGATGAAATTAATAAACTTAGATGACTCCAATCCAATCTGTCACGACTGTTTTAAAATGTAAATATATATCATTCACCATTCACACACGAAGGGAAGAAGCATAAAGTTTACCTAGAATTAGAGCATTATGGGTCATAATATATATTTTATTTTTCATTCAGTAATCCTCATTTAGTTCAATGAAAACATACATATATATATTTTTCAGTAAAGGCTTTTTAGCTTTTTTTTTTGTACTGGGGATTGAACTCACGACCTTGCACTTGCTAGGCAGGTGATTATGCACTGAGCTAAATCCCCCGCCTTTTTAGCATTTTTCATGTTCATAAAACATAGAGACTGTGTCAGTGTCCAACATTTAAAATGACAAAACAAGGGCATTATAATGCCACTCAATTAAGTACTAGGCAGCAATTATCTTAGTATTTTATAGGCTGTATATGTAAACATGTTCATAAAGGTAAGTGAAAAAAATACATCTGTTCTGAATATAAAGATATATATAGATAAAATCTAAAGAAGATGATGCAAAAATATCAGTCGTTTTCAGTACATGGATAGAAAATAATGTAATTTTCTCAGAGTTGTCTTTCATAATATCGTTAACATTGCTGCTATAAAATTTGTCTAAATAGGTTAAATGGGCGCCCTATTTGCAAGATTGTTTTTGAAATTTTGTCTCCAGCTTGACTAAGATTATATGATTTTGCTTTGTCAACAAGAAAAAAGACTTATCTGTCTTTAAATCTCAGCTCTAATGTGATCTTCATGTGAAAATGTATGTACAGGGGTGTGTGTATGTGTGTGTGTGTGTGTGTGGGTGGGTGTGTGTGCTTCTGCCTGTACACAGGGGTGCCTCCATTCATTAATTCTTTCCTTGATTCTGGTCACAGACCAAGTTAGAGGAGGAATGAATCAATTTCAAGGGTTAGGTTCAATGTTGACTTTAGGGAGAAATCTGATTTGGTTCTTGTCTAATTCAATTTGCAACCAGAATCATGGAAAGAACTAAGTTCACAAAATGAGGCACCACTATATATTAAAAAATACATATTTATATGTATATAAAATGCATATTAAATTTTATAAATAAGGATTAAAATAAGAACTTAAAACTTTTTGAAAAAAATTTCAAATATTTGCTTTATTGACAGTTCATTTGTCATTTTTGCTATAATTACTGTGTTATATAAAGAGATGCTCTGAACGGTCCCTAGAGACTCAGTTATCGTGATCTATCTTGCCTGTAGCCCAAGTAAGTATTGGGGAATTGTCTAATGTAATAGTGACAATTTTTCCTTTAATGATTTTCAGATAATATATATGACATAAATATCAGAGTAAATTGTTTCTGTTACTCAATTTCTGTTATTATCTGTTTTTTGTAAGAATCTTTTGGTTTTAGTCTTATACTCTGAGAAATTGCTTGGAAGATAACAATAAACAATGTTATTTGTTATGAAATTTTATTTTTATTTTTTCATGAAATAAAAAAGGAAATGATTTATAAAAATGTGTGAATATAAAAAATATTACTCTATACTAAAAATGTGAAAACTCTTATTCATAGGTTTAAAACTTTTTAGAAACAAGAAACCTCAACCTTCTATTTCGTCTGTTGTATTCAACCATATTATAGAAAACAGATTAAATCTCAATGTGATATGGCCCCTTGATGTTTTGGGAAGTGTGCAGTCAGGAAATATTGCCACTGTTTTCTTTTTCTCTAATTTTCCAATTAATTTCAAAACCTGAGATGTCTCAGGAAGATCACTTGTTTGACAAAAGAAAAACATGACACACACCAAAAAAGGAATGAAAAATTACAAGAGAATAAAGTTAACAAAAATTTCTTGCCACTAAATCTAACTCTGGATAAAGCTGTTTCAGCTTTTAGGACACCCAGTCTTTCCATATCTGAGTAAATCATAACTTGCTTATACGCAAATCTTGTCACCCTGATGGCTCTCCATCACATTACAAAGCATTGGCCAATTCTCTTAGTTCTACTTTCAGAATCTGTCTACACGCTCTTTCTCATCTTCTCAATTGCCCCTTTTCCCCTTCAAAACACTATCGCTTTACCTGGGTTGTTTTAATAATTTCTAATTGGTCTTCCTGTGTTCACCCTTGCTCTCCTGCAATTTGCTTTCACTACAGCCAGTAGAGTGACCTCACTAAGGATAGAAAAGATGGGCTCACTCCTCAGGAACTCCCCGTGGTCCTGGGTTTAATGAGCCATGAAGCCCTATGCTAGGAGGGTCCCAGTCCTCTCTTTCCATTAACCTTTTCCATTTTATATTAGCACACAGTTGCAATACGTATTGATCACTTTTGTCTTACTTGTACATAATATACTTTAATTCTTTTTTTGTTTGTTTGTTTCCTCTTCCCATTGTTCTGATTTAGTTCCACTGAATTCTTTGCAGTTCCTCAATCCACTAAGCATTTTCAGCAGTTTTGTTTCTTCCATTTCTTTTGCCTAGGATGTTCTCCTTAGAGCCACCTGCTCCTTCTTGTCCCTTCCATCTTTAATTCCCTCCATCCTTCCCTCCTTTTCACCCTCCCTCCTTCCATTCTCCTTCCTTCCTTCTTTCTTTCTTTCTTTCTTTCTTTCTTTCTTTCTTTCTTTCTTCCTTCCTTCCTTCCTTCCTTCCTTTCTTTCTTTCTTTCTTTCTTTCTTTCTTTCTTTCTTTCTTTCTTTCTTTCTTTCCTTTTCTTTCCCTTTCCTTCTTTCTTTCCTTCCCCCTTCATTCCTTTCTTCCTTCTTTCCTTTTTTCCTTCCTTAGAGAGGGTCTCATGTGACCCAGGGTGGTCCTGAACTCACAGCTCTCTTCCCACCTCAGCTTCCTGACTGCTGGGATTACAGGTGTTCACCACTATAACCAGTGTCTCCATCTCTTCATAAAGTTCACCATACTAATGAGCAGATTCAAGGCCGCCAGTTATAAAGTCACATCACTTCATACTTCTATTCTCTTACTAAGCTCTATTTCTTTTTCTTCTTGGCATTTACTGCTACATGTCATATATACAAATATAGTTACTTATATGTTTGTGGTAATGGTGAGAATGAGGAGAAGCTGGAGAAATAAAGCACCCAGGAGGCCGTATTCTGTTGCTCTGCTTGTGTATGAGTAGTCGCATGGATTTAAAACTGAAAGAAGTCCTGAACTTGAACCTGAACTTTACCAAAGGATACATGAAGCCTCTTTAAAATGAAATGTGTAGTCCTAATTTCTTTGCGCAGAGAAAATCTAAGAGTGACCACTGTGTTTTTATGGTAGACAGTTCCTATCCTGGGAATCGTCTTCTCTGGACAACCTGCTTTGTTTTGGGTTAGCTATAATTTTTATTTATTTTTCATCATGTCTAGTTCTAAGGTTGTCTCTCCCTCCTTCTTTCTTTTCCTCCCTCCATCCAGTTTTCCCTACTTCTATACCTTAAGTTTAAGCTGCAGGTTCTTTAGTGACTAAAGAAAGAAAATAACTTGTGAATGAATATTTTGTTTTAGATTTCTAACTGTACTTTCTCTGCCATATCATGTATTTCTGTTATTCCAGGCAAACAAATAAAAAAATTATCAAAAGCCCCTTTGCTTTTATGAATAAATGAAATACGTTATGCAGAAATCTTGAATTCTCTTTCAATGGCCAGGAGTGGTCTTGACCTCTTTTTGGATGGACAAGTCACTGGATCTAAATATTCCAAATCACAAGGTCTATTTTTTTCACTTATCTTGTTGCCCCGTCTGCTCTGTCCTGGGGGAGGTAGTGAAATTCCTTGCGCCTTTGTTTGGACCACTGTCTTCTCCTCATGAGCATTGTGACCTTGGCGCTGACTGGAACCCACCTCCAATCTTCGTTTTCTCTGTGGGAAGGCAGTGTTGAGATGAATGATTTATACTGATCCTATTTTAGATTGTGATTACATATTGTAAGGTTGGAAAGACCATTACGGATTTGTTGTAGGTAGTGCTTTCTCACTTGCTGTACTGTGGTATGCTCAGTATTGAAGCAGTGCCCTCTCCGAATCTTTCCCTTGGCCTTATGGAGGTGTCATGTGCGTTTGTTTGTTAAAAATGCTTATATGCAAATCTTAGAGTTAGCAGCCACTCAATTTAGCTCCATTGCAGGTGGGGTTTTTCTATTCTTTTTTTTTTTTCTGTTTTTAAACAATACTTTGATGAACAGACACTGGATCTCTCCTGAACTTCAGGAAATAGAGAATTACAATTATAAGTGTGATTCTTGGTAATATCACATGAATGAAATTAAAAACTCTTTCATAGTAAACATTGTTTTATGTTTCAGAACATTTCTGTTCAGAACATCATGTACTTTTCTGTAAGTTTCCTTTGTTTGAACATCTCTTTAGTATGATAAAGAAGACTTGTGTCATGTGGCAACTCTTACATAGATTGTCACCCTAATGAATCACTCTGGCATAATCCTTAAAGTGCTTTGCCATGTTGCAGTGTTATTATGTCACTCAGGTTCACATTCTGAGAAGTCCAAACCATTTCAGTTTCTAATTATCTTCTTCTGTTATACAAAGTAACATATAAGAATATTTCTGTCCCTTTAAAATTCATATGCAAAAAGCATAATCTCCAGTGTGACAATTTTAGAAAGGTCTAAAGCTTTGGAAGGTAATTGGGTGAGGAAGTAGTGCCCTGATAAAAAAGACTCTAGAGAACTGATCGCTTCTGGCTTGCACGGATATGACAAGGATATGCCGTCTCTGCAAAAGCAGGCCTTGCCAGACACCAAATTTGCTGGCACCTTAACCTTGTATTTCTGTTTCCAGAACTCTGGGAAATGAATTTCTCTTGGTTATAAGCTACCACCCACCTTAGAATATTTTGCTGTAGGAACTTGAGTGTATGAAGACATGATCACTAGAAAATTGCCTTATTTTACTCATTTACACAAAATAATTAAATTACTTTATCCTCCTTACTGAGTACATCACTTACTAACAGTTTACTTTTATCAAGAGATGGTAAGCACCAAGTTATAAATGTATGTGTAGCTTTCTCCTGCAGTTTTAATGGCAGGACTGCTATCATGCACTGTAGAATATCTGAACTCAAAGAAGTTTAAAGGATATTGTGATAATTCCTGTTGTATATCATTAATAAATGATTCCAAGAGTCCTGCAAAAGAACTATGTGATTCATCTATTTTATTTACGCCCTCTTCTGGGAAGGGCTCTTTATCCATCACAGTGCACTGTTCGAGTTTCTCTGCTCCTTCTGGGGCTTCAGTGATTGACCGAGAGAACCACGTTTCAAGTTTCTGCCTACTTTCTTACTTGATATCTCCAGTTGGATTTCTTATAGAACTCACAAAGTTAAAATGACAGACTAGAACTTGGCTTGCTATTACTTCTAACTTTCCTTTACTATCTTGCTATTCAGGAAATGCTGCTGCTGTTTAAACAGTAAAAGTCAAATCTTAGATCTTTTCAAAAGAGATATAATTTTTATATTCTTTGGCCCCATTGCTTTTGCTTAATTGCATAATGTTATAGATAAAATGCTCAGTCCTAGAATTTCTGTCACTCTTGGTTTAATTTTTTCTATTTCTGTCTCCTTTTTAATAGATCTACTTCTATCTTTTTAATACAATCTATTTTTTTATCTATTTTTTTCCTCCCTAACTGATATCTACAGTGTACACAAGTTCCCATGGCTCTAGTTTCCCTGACTTTTGTATAAGCTACAACCACTACTGTTTCTTTTGAGGACTACTGCAATAGCCCCTTTATTAGTCTTCCTATTTTCAGTCTATTTCTAATAAAATTCATTTTCTATCACAAGAAATATTCTTAGGAAAATAAATTTGGCAAATTATAAATTGTATTACTTTCCTTTTTGAAAATCATCAGTGGTTTCTCATTACATGCACAGTAAAATCCAGATTCTGTATTCTGACCCATGAAGTCTTGTATGATCTGGCCTCTGCATATTTTGCAAACTTAAATCCTCACCACTCTTGTCTTTGTTCTTTACCTTTTGTAATAGTGGCTTTATTTCTTTAGTTTAACTATGCCAAAACTGCTCCTAGATTGGACTTTATTTCTCTACCACAAGAAGCCTCTAATTCTAGATGAAAAGTGTATTTCCTTCTTAGTGTTTAGTTCCAAAACCAAAGGACAGTTCTCAAATGAGACAACCACCAACATAAAGTAACTCATCCATCTTTACCTAAAACCATGATGTTGTGTGTTTGCTGTTCTGTGTTTGTGTCTCTGTGTTTACAATTCTCAATTATTTTGTTTTCTGTCAGAATATTCTAGAAAGTTAGTACTGTTCTAAAAGTTCAGGTACTTTCTATGTCTTCTTCATTTATACATGAAAAGAACCGCTGAGATGATTTGGCATAAAGTGGGTACTCAATATTTAGATTTGTGTGAATTGGTGAAATACACGTTTTTTTGGTCGTTGATCCTCACATTAATTATTTTGTTATTTTCATTTTGATCATATAAATTCAATGTGTATATAACATCAATCATTGCCTCCAGTTTGTGGAATTTAACATTCAAAAGTAAACCACTTAGACATTGTATCATCAACTTGGAAAGCCTCTCAGGCACCATTTTATGGATATCAAAGTGCATTGTGACTGTTATGGATGTGAATTCATGATGGGCAGATGCCCTGAAGGCAGGTGATGGAAAGTGTTCTCATTCTCTGTTAAAGGCTGTACGTAGACTCACAAAGATTTAGACTCCACAAATGCTCTGAAAATTCAAGTATTACTTTTGGTTTGTGTCATACCAGCTTCAGATCCATGACTCTTCCAGTTTAGGGCTTGGACAGCTTACCCAGCATTATGTTCCAGGCATCAGGGGACGGGCTACATTGTTGGAAAACTCCTGATCCATTCTAGTGATCGCTCAGTTTCACATTCATTTTATTTCTTTGTCCTGTCAGAAACCACACAGAGAACAGAAAAACCGATGCATAAACAACTCGATTGTCCTCTTGTGGTGTTTTTCACAGTTAGATTCGTGGATCCATTAAACTCAGAATCACAAATCATTGCCATGTGGTTCCATGTTCCTCAATGATGTATAAAAGAAGCTATTTTTGTCTTACACTTCTATAATGCAGCAAAATCAATAGAGAAAAATAAATGTTGTATTTCCATATTAAAACTGGTAAAAACGGATGAAAGTTGATACATACAGCTTTTAAAAACATTCTCCTTTCAAGTGAAAGAGGCAGACAGAGTAGAACAAATGATTGAAGAGAAAGATTATTTAGTTCTGTCCTCACAAGGGAGCAAATATTGCACAACTGTTTCATAGATGGTGTACACCAGCTCTTCTTGTCCCATGGCGAAGTTGAAGAAGCGGCACTGAATGATGCTGATCAGATCAGTACAAAATAAGATTCATAAAGACCTCGAAAACTCTGACCTACAGGAAGGCTTGAAGCAGCACATTTAAAATGACTCCGCATTCCTAATTCAAATGATGAGCAAGACAGGCAAAAAGACAGATCAGCAGTTCTGATTTGCTCCTTTCCCTGAGGTCTCCGAGAGTGAGCCTAACCCTCTCGGAAATGGATCCTGCCTGGAGCACGATGCCACGGCACATATATCACGGTAAATAGACAAGACCGTTCCCAGGGGTTTGTTTTAATGATAACACTGGCTCAGGGCTGCCATGTAGCACAGCATTTCTTAGGAAGTTATCAAGTTGGGCTATTAAGATGCTTTTATGTAGATTTGCACTGATTTTTAAATATCTCCTATTTTATTTCCAAAGGAACCTAGGAAATATGCTTACACAATAATTTACATTACTGGTCCTTGGCCATCCAATAATTGCATAGTGGACAAACAAGGAATTTGAGAAGACATATCAGGGCTTATCTTCAGTCCTTACTTATTTCACGGTCACAGACAAGTCATTGAACTTTGCTGAGTTCTAGTTTTCTTATCTATAATAACAATGATAATACTAATTATTATTCAGGGTGGATGTAAGAATTAAATATAAGTAATGTCACCTTTCACTCTAAATCATCATGCAGTCATCGATGATTTTTACTTCTGCTATCACAACTAACAACCTATAAATAACACTTAGTATCTATAGTTGCAATTTGTGGTCTACAATGTGCTAATATTTTAGGAAGATCACTGAATTTCCTTCTCGGGATGTCATTGCTTCTGAACATCATCTAGTCAAAGCACGCATTCAGGGATTCAGTCATCTCTGCAAAGTGCATATTGGTCAAACACTTGAACTATTTTACTGACAGGAAACTCACTCCTTGAGAAGATTTCAATTTTTGTCATACTTGACTACTGGAAGAGCCATTTTCATCAGGGAATGAAAGCAATCTTCCTATAACTTGCACTCAGTGATTTTAATACTAGTCCTGAGGTTTGTATAGGTCACCTTGCTGCATTTTAATATTTCTAATTTAGGGCAAATGTTCTTTAAATATATAAATATATAAACTGTAATGTGAAATTTTAGAGAGACATTACATTTGTTACATACATCCAGTAAAACTTGGAAAGACACACCACATTTGAACATTTTCCACAGCAAACTGAGTGGCAAGATGGGGCTGGGTGAATAGTTTACCCACCCTGTCATTGGCATCACGATGATGTGTGAGTAAGGATTGCACAAAAGGCAGTTAGAGGATGCACTCGAGTATTGCAGGAATCAAAGGCTTGGAAAAACACTATCCTACTGCAGTGCTGCTCTGAGGCTGAGCATCTAAGTTGCAATGCTTATAGATGATATGATATCCAGGTGGAGGAAGGCCCTCCTATAAATATCCTGATAATTCATCCCTTTATTTATGCTATAATGTTGATTGAATTATGCTTTCATATTTGACTGCAGAGCTAATTTTGTGACTTAAACTAAATAATTATGGGGAATCTGTTTCCATCTTGAAAGTCAGAGATAATGGTGAACTGGAAGCGATTGTTAGCACCTAAGTTAAATGCAGGCTAAATGACTTATTTGGGGGAATAGTAATGTATCTCAGACTATCACTACATTGACATTAATTAATGGTATTGCAATTATTGGACATTTGCAAGTGTTTTGAGTCCCAGGTAAATTTTTTTTGGCAAATTAAGCCTAATAGGATCTATGTTTGATAAATGAATTTTAAAATGTGGTATACATCCAAATGGAATGCTATTTGGTCTTTTTTAAAATTTTATTTTAAAGAGAATAAAACAAAAGACAGAATAAAGCAGATCAGAACAGAACAATGCAAGCAGCACAGCACTTCACAACAAGACAATTGGATCTCAACAGTAGCTACTATAATGTCTCTTTCTTTGAAATAGTTGAGCATTGCTTCACACACAATAATATCAAACATAACAAAATAGAATAAAACCATTCAAGAGAATGAAAGTATTACAAGGCATTCTAACCCAAATAACAGAAAATGAACAATGGCTACTATAATATCTCATTTTTGATAAGAAATTTGTTTATACTATCATACATATTAAAATCCAATAAGACACAACATGATAGAACCAATGGTAATAGAAGAACAAAAGCATGTTAGGACTTCAAAGTAAGAGGATATTAAATCAGTAATGGATGCTTTAATGTCTTGTTTTCTTCAAAGTAGCTTTTCATACCATCACACATAATAAGATTAAACGAAACAGAATAAAGCCATTCCAACCAATGAATAAAAACATTTCTTTGAAGTTATAAAACTTCAAAGTGATATAATGGGAAACATGATTACCATAGAATGTTATGTACCCTTACCATTTCTTACACTAGGGAGACTATATGGTATTTATACATGTGAGTTTGATTTATTTCACTTATAAATATGGTCTCAAGTAGCATCCATTTATTTATAAAAATCTCAGTGTGATCATTCTTTATAGCTGAGTAGTACTCCACTGTATAAAAGTACCACAATTTTTTTTTATCCATTCTTCAGTTGATGGGCACTTAGGTTGTTTCCAAGATCTGGACATTACAAATTGTGCCACTATAAACATGTGTGCACATATATCAGTGTGGTATTATGTTTTCAGTTCTTCTGGGAATATGCCTAGGAGTGGAATAGCTAGGTCAAATGGGACTTCCAATCCCAGCTTTTTAAGGAATCTTCAGGTTCCTCAAATCTGGATATCTCCAGATCTCTACAGGGGTTGCACCAGTCTACACTCCCACCAACAGTGCAGAAGAGTTCCCTTTTCCCCAAAGCCTCTGCAGCATTAGTTGTTGGGAGTTTTCTTGATCCTGACCATTCTTTCTGGAGTGAGATGGAATCTCAGTGTGGTTTTAATTTGCATTTCTCTAATGACCAATGATGAATATTTTTTCATGTATTTATTTGCCATTCTTATTTCTTCATCCTAGAACTGTGTGTTAATCTCGGATGCCCATTTTTGGATTGGGTCTTTGAATTTTGGGGGTCTGATTTTTTGTAAAATTCTTTATAAGTTTTAGATAAGTTTTGTCTGAGGGACAGTTCACTAAGATTTTTTTCCAGTTTGTAGGTTTTCTTTTCACTTTGCTGGAAATTTCTTTCGACATGCAGACTCTTTAATAAGACGTGATCCCAGTTATTGATTCTGGGAAGTATTTCCCGTGCAGTTTGGTTCTTGTTCATGAATTCTCTACCTACCCCTATGTCTTCAAGATTTTTACCTACTTTACCTTCCAACAGACTTAGTGTTTCTGTTTTAATATTTAGATCTTTGATCCATTTAGATTTTAGTTTAGTACATAATGGTAGGCATGGGTCTAGTTTTAGTTTTCAGTATATGGATAGCCAATTTTTTCCGGCACCATTTATTAAAAAGACTATCGTTCTTCCAGTGAAGATGTTTGGCCCCTTTATCAAAGATAAGGTGGTTGAGTGTGTTCATAGTTGTGGTTGCATCTTCTAGTCTATTCCATTGATCTTCAGATCTGTTTTTATTCCAGCACCATGTTGATTTTATTGCAGTCATTTTGTAGTATAACTTCAAGTCAGGGATTGTGATGCCTCCTGCCTTGGCTTTGCTGCTTAGAATTGTGTTTGCTATTCTAGATCTCATCTGGTTCCAGATGAATTTTAGGAGTGATTTCTCTAGATCTATAAAGTATATTAGTGGTATTTTCATTGGGATTGCATTGAATCTGTAGAACAATTTTGGGTGAATGGCCATTTTCACAATATTTATTCTTCCTATCCATGAACAAGGGATGTCTTTCCATTTTCTGAGGTCCTGTTCGATTTCTCTTTTCAGGGTATTATAGTTTTCCCTATACAGCTCTTTTACTTCTTTCATTAGATTAATTCCTATTTCATTTTTTTGAATACTAGTGTGAAGGATGTGGCTTCTCTTATTTCTTTCTCTGTGATTTCATTGTTAGTATATAGGAATGCTATTGATTTTTGAGTTTTGACTTTGTGTCCAGCTATGTTGCTGTACTTATTTATTATATCTAAGAGACTTTCAAAGGAGTTTTGGGGGTCTTCTATAGAGTATCATGTCATCTGAAAATAATGATAGTTTAACTTTCTCTTTTCCTATCTTTACTCCTTTTATTTCTCTTTCTTGTCTAATTACTCTGGCTAGTATTTCCAGTACTATGTTGAATAGGAGTGGTGATAAGGGACATCCTTTTCTTGTGCCTGATTTTAAGGTAAAGGCTTTCAGTTTTGGGCCATTTAATATGATGCTGGCTGTTGGTTTGTCATAGATGGCCTTTATCATATTGAGTTAGAGACCATCCATTCCAATTCTCTGTAAGGTTCTTATCATGAAGGCATGTTGGATCTTATCAAAAGCTTTTTATGCATCTATAAAAATGATCATGTGATTCTTACTTTTGACTTTATTGATATGGTGGATTAAATTTATTGATTTACATATGTTGAACCATCCCTGCATGCCTAGGATGAATCCCACTTGTTCATGATGTATAATCTTCTTAATGATTTGTGCATCCTCTTTACCAATATTTTATTGAGAAATTTTGCCTCTATGTTCATTAGGGAGATTGGCCTGTAGTTCTCTTTTTTATTGTGGTCTTTCTCAAGTTTTGGTACTAGAGTAATATTTGCTTCCAGGAATGACTTAGGGAGAATTGCTTCCCTTTTGATTTCATTGAACAGTTTGAGGAGTGCTGGCAGTAAGTCTTTGTATTTCTTGTATTATTCCGCAGTAAATCCATCTGGGCTTGGGCTCCTCTTTGTTGGTAAGGACTTAATTACATTTTCAGTTTCATTGATGGAAATTGGCTTATTCAGCAGTTTTGCATCTTCTTGATACAGCTTTGGTGGTTCATGTGTTTTTAGGAATCTGTCCATTTCTTCTGTGTTTTCAAACCTATGAGAGTAGAGGTTTTCAAAATAGGTGTTGATGATCTTCTGTATTTCCACAGAGTCTGTAGTGATTTTACCTTTTTAATTCTGTGTTGCATGAATTTGAGTCTTTTCTTTCTTTTTTTAATTAGATTGGCTAGGGGCTTATCAATTTTATTTATTTTTTCAAAAAACCAACTCTTTGATTCATTGATTCTTTGTATTTTTTTCTTAGTCTCTATTGCATTAATTTCTGCTCTGATCCTTATAATTTCCTCCCTTTTGTATTTGGGCTTGGCTTTCTCTTCTTTTTCGAGATATTTGAGGTGTAATATCAGGTGATTATTTGTGATTATTCTGTTTACCTAATGTGAGAACTCTGCAATAAATTTTCCTCTTTCATTGCATCCCACAGATTCTAGTAAGCTGTATTTGTATTTTCCTTTGCTTGTAGATATCATTTAATTTGTTCTTTAATTTCCTCTGTGACCCACTGATTGCTCAAGTGTATTATTTAATTTCTATGTGTTGTGGGGTTTTGCAATTTCTTTTATCATTAATTTCTAATTCCATGGTGCTATGATCCGATATTATGCATGGGATAATTTCAATTCTTTTGCATTTACTTAAATATGTTCTGTGGGCTAGTATATGGTCTATTTTAGAGAATGTCCCATGTATTGCTGAGAGGAATGTATATTCTGGTGTTGTTGGTAGGAACACTCTGTATACGTCTATCAAGTCCATTTGTTCGCAGGTGTGACTCAGTTCTGTTATTTCTTTGCTGATTTTCTGTCTAGTTGATCTGTCCCTTTGTGTCAATGGCCTGTTAAGCTCTCTTGTTATAATTGTGTTACTGCTTATTTGATTTTTCATTTTTGTTAATACTTCCTTTGTATAACTGGGTGCTCTGGAATTTGGTACATAGATATTTAAGATTGTTATCTCTTCCTCTTGAAGTTTTCCCCTAACTAGTGTATAGTGATCTCCTTTATTTCTTCAGACCTTTCTTGGTTTGAAGTTCACATTGTCTGCAAACAGAATAGCTGCCCCTGCTTTTTTTTGAGTTCCTGTTGCATGAAATATTGTTTTCCATCCTTGGACTTTCAGTCTATAAATTTCCATTTGGGTTAAATTTGTTTCTTGTAGACAGCCTATTGTTGGATGTTTTTTCTGGATCCATTCTGCCAGTCTATTTCTTTTAAATGGTGAATTGAGGCCATTTGCATTAATGGTTATAAGCCTTATAAATCATTTTATTGTTGACATGTTATCCTTCTGGCTGTTGTATCTTTATCTTTCTATTCTGTTTAGTTGTATTTCTTGCTTAGTGTTTTTTTCCTATGTGTATATAGAATGTCTTTCAGTATTCTTTGCAGGGTTGGTTTGGTGATCATGGAGGTCTTTGCTGTCCTTTGTCATGGAAGTATCTCATTTCTCCATCCATTTTGAAGGACAGTTTTTCTGGGTACATCAGTCTGGGTTGGAAGTAGTTTTCCTTTAGGATCTGAAATACTTCACTCCATGCTCCTCTTGACTTCATTGATTGTGTTGAGAAGTCTGCTGGGATTCTGACAGGTTTTCCCTTATAGGTGATATGTCTTTTCTCTCTAACAGCTTTTTAAAAATTTATTTAAAGAGGGAAAAAAACAGAAAATGGGAAGCAATAATACAAAATTGCAAAGAATTGAAAAAAACTAAAATAAACACTAAAACATCAGTAGTTGACAAATTATATACTGTCACCTTAGAAATAGTTGTTCAAGCTACAGAATTAAAACACAGAAAGTGGACATTCAAACCACGAGACTGCAAAGAGTTGTGCTCAATGATCCCACATAAACTTAGTAATATTTGGTTATCAATCCTACACCCTTGAACATACATGCAGTTATATCCTTTAAAGCACTTTATTTTCTTATCTTTTTTACAATAGCAATTACACATTTTGGCTTTATTACCCATATATTTCTTATTACTTTTTTTAGTTGATAAATTGCATATTGTTCTCTTAGAAATAGTTGTTCAGGTTACAAAATTTAAGCACACAAAGTGGACATTCAAACAGTGAGATGGAAATGGTTCTGTTCAATGATCCAACAAAAACTTAGTAATGTGGTTATTAATCCTACACACTTAAGCATACATACATACATGCAGTTATATCCTTTAGAGCACTTTATTTTCCTCTCATTTTTACAATAGCAATTATATATTTTGGGTTTTATTACTCCAACATTTCTTATTAATTTTTACACTAGAGACACAATGTGATATTTATAAATATGATTCTTATTTATTTCCCTTATGAGAATTGGCTCAAGTTGCCTCCATTTGCCTATGATGGCCTCAAGATCATCCTTTTTTATAGCTGAGTAGTATTTCATTGTGTAAGAATGCATCTTTTTGATCCACTCTGCAGTTGATGGGCATTTTGGTTTTTTGCAAGATTTAGCTATTACAAATTGTGCTGCTATGAACATGGGTGCACATATATCACTGTGATATGACCCTTTCAGGTTTTCTGGGAAAATACCCAGGAGGGGAATAGCTGGGTTGAATGGAACTTCCAATCCTATTCTTCTGAGAAATCTTTTTACTGATTTCCATAGTGGCTGCACCAGTCTGCACTCCCCACAACAGTGGAGCAGTGTTCCTTTTTCATTGCAGCCTCGCCAACATTTATCAGTTGTTGTCTTGATGGCAAACTATTCTTTCCGGGGTGAGATGAAATCTCAATGTTTTTTTAATTTGCATTTCTCGAATGACCAGTGATGGTGAACATTTCATCATGTATTTATTTGCCATTTGTATATCTTCCTCTGAGAACTGTGTTTTCATCTCAGATGCCCATTTTTGGAGAGGATCTTTCAATTTGGGGGGCTTGATGTTTTTCATTTCTTTATATGTTCTGGATATAAGTCCTTTGTCTGAGGGGTTGCTGGATACAATTCTTTCCCACTCTGTGGGTTTTCTTTTCACTCTGTTGATGATTTTTTTTTGAAGTGCAGAAACTTTTCAACAATATGAGATCCCAATTTTTGATTCTTTTAAGTGTTTTCCATGCTGTTTACATTTTGTTCATGATTTCTCTGCCTATCCCTATCTCTCCAAGACTTCTGCCTACCTTGTCTTCCAGTAGATTCATATTTCTGTTTTAATATTGAGGTCTTTGATCCATTTGGACTTTAGTTTTGTGTATGGTAATAGGCATGGGTCTAGTTTCAGTCTTTGGCATGTGGAGAGCCAATTTTTCCAACACCATTTATTAAAGAGATTATCCTTCTTCCAGTGAACATGTTTAGCCCCTTTGTCAAATATCAGGTGGCTGAGTGTCTTTGTAGTTGTGCTTCCATCTTCTAATCTGTTGCATTGATCCTCAGATCTATTTCTTTGCCAGTACCATGCTGATTTTATTACTGTGGCTTTGTAGTATAGTTTCAAGTCAGGGATTAAGATGCCTCCTGTCTTGCCTTTGTTGCCCAGAATTGCCTTTGCTATTCTGTTTCTTCTGTTTCCAAATGAATTTTAGGAGTTTTATCTCTAAATGTCTGAGGTATGTCAATGGATTTTTGATTGGGATTGTGTTAAATCTGTACAACAGTTTGAGGAGTATGGCCATTTTCACAATGTTGGTTCTTCCTAGCCAAGAGCAAGGAATATCCTTCCATTTTATAATATCCTCTTCAATCTCCTTTTTTAGTATAGTATAATTTTGATCATAGGTCTTTTGCATTCTTCGTTAGGTTGATTCTTAAGTATTGCAGTTTTTTAGATGTTATTGTGAAGGGTGATATTTCCATAATTTCTCTCTCAGTGAGTTTTTTGTTTTGCACAGGAATGCTATTTATTTTGAGCATTGACTTTGCATCCTGCTTCACTGCTGAATTTATTACCTCTAGTAGTCTTTTAACTTAGTTTTTTGGGTCTTCTATATAGATTTGTCATCTGCAAATAGCGATAATTAACTTCTTCCTTTCCTATTTTTATTCATTTTATTTCTCTCTCTTGTCTGATTGCCCTGGCTAGTGTTTCCAGAACTATATTGAATAGGAGTGGTGATAGTGGACATCCTTGTCTTGTTCCTGATTTTAAAGTTAAGGTTTTCAGTTTTTTCCATTTAGTATAATGTTAGATGTTGGTTTGTCATAGATGGCCTTTATAAGATTGAGGTAGACACCATGTATTCTGAGTTTCTGAAGGATTTATATCATGAACATGTATTGGACTTTATCAAAAGCTTTTTCTGCATCTATTGAGATGACCATGTGGCTTTTGTTTTTGGCTCTGTTGCTGTGGTGTATTACATTTATTGATTTTCATATGTGGAACCATCCCTACATTCCTGGAATGAATCCCACTTGGTTGTGATGTATAATCTTTTTTTTATCAGTGCCTGGGATTAAACTCATGACTGTGTGCTTGCAAGGCAGGTGTCTATACTGCTGAGCTAAATCCCCAGCCCTGATGTATAATCTTCTTGATGATTTGTTGCATCCTATTTGCCAGTATTTTATTGAGAATCTTTGAATCAATATTTATTAGTGAGATTGGCCTATAGTTCCCCTTTTTGGTTGGGTCCTTCTCTGGTTTTGGTATGAGAGTTATACTTGCCTCTAGGAATGATTTAATGAGGATTGCTTCCTTTTCAATTTCGTTGAAGAGTTTAAGGAGTATTGGCTTCAAATCTTATCTAAATTTCTTGTAGAATTCATCCATGAATGCATCAAGACCTGGGATTTTCTTTGTTGGTAAGTTTTTAATTATGTTTTCAATCTCAATAGCTGATATTGGGTTATTCAAAACTGCTATATCTTCTTGGTTGAGCTTTGGTAGTTCATATGTTTCTAGATATCTGTCCATTTTCTGTGTTTTCCATCCTATGTGAGTAGAGATTTTCAAAGTAGGTGTTCATGATCTTTTGAATTTCCATGTGATTTGTAGTAATTTCCCCCTTTTCAGTCTTTATTGCTTGAATTTGTGTTTTTTTCTTTCTTTTTCTTTATGAGGTTAGCTAGCAGTTTGTCAATTTTGTTTATTCTGTCAAAAACCCAACTTTTTGATTCACTGATTCTTTGTATTGTTTTTCTAAATTTCAATTGCATTGATTTCTGCTCTAATCTTTATGACTTCCTTTCTTCTATGAGCTTTGCTTTTAACTTGCTTTTCTTTTTCTAGAAACTTGAGATAAAGCATTAGGTTGTTCATTTGTGTTTGTTCTGTTTTCTTGATATGACTATTTATTACTGTATATTTCCCTTTTAGGACTGCTTTCATTTCATCCCACAGGTTACTGTATGTTGTTTCCACATTTTCATTGAATTGTAGGTATTGCTTTATTTCTTTTTTAATTTCATCTGGTTGTTCAAAAGGTTGTTATTTACTTTCCATGTATTTATGCAGTTTTTACAATTTTTTGCCATTAATTTCCAACTTTAGTGTATTATCATCAGATAGTATGCATGGGATAGATTTAATACCTTTTCAGTTACTTAAGAATGTTTTGTGGGATAATATATGGTCTATTTTAGAGAATGTCCCATGTGCAGCTGAGAAGAATGTGTATTCTGATGTGGTTGGGTGGAACACTCTGTAAACACCTACTAAGTTCAATTTCCCATAGGTATGATTCAATTCTATTATTTCTTTGCTGACTTTTTGTCCATTTGATCTATCTCTTTGTGACAGTGGGGTGTTAATTGTCTTATATAGTTGGGTGCTCCTGTATTTGGTGCATATATATTTATAATTGTTAGTTCTTCCTCTTGAATTTTTCCACTAACGAGTATGTATTGACCTTCTTTATCTCTTTTAATCATTTTAGGTTTGAAGTTCATGTTGTCTGTAAATAGAATAGTTACACTTCCTTTTTTCTGGGTTCTTGCCACATGGAATGCTGTTTTCCATCCTTTGACTTTTAATCTATGAGTTTCCTTTTGGGTCAGATGTGTTTCTTGTATACAACATATTGTGGGATCATGTTTCTTAATCCATTCTGTCAGCCTATTTCTTTTTATAGGTGAATTGAGGCCATTTACATTTATGGATAACACTGATATGTACTGGCTCAACTATGCCATATTATGTTCCAGTTTTTTGCTTTCTGCTTTTCCCCCTTGTTTAATTGCTTCTCCTACCTGATTTTTTCTTTCTGTTGTTGTTTTGGAGATTGTAGTTGTTTTTGTCTCTATCTAGTATGTCTTTCAAAACTCTTTCTAGGTTTGGCTTGGTGGACATGAATTTCCTCAGTTGTTCTTTGTCATGAAAGTATCTTGTTTCTTCATTATATTTGAATGAAAGTTTTGCTGAGTACAATAGTCTGGGTTTAAAGTTGTTTTCTTTCAGGGCTTGAAATACCTCACTCCAGGCTCATCTTGACTTGAGGGTTTGTGTTGAAAAGTCTGTTGTGATTCTAGTGGGCTTTCCTTGATAGGTGAGTTGTGTCTTTTCTCTAACAGCCTTTAATATTCTGTTTTTATGCTATATGTCTGAGAACTTAATTATTATATGTCTGGGTGTAGATTTATGTTGGTTGTGACTGGTATTTCATCTGCCTCACTTATCTGCATATGAGATTTTTTTCCCTATGTTTGGGAATTTTCTTCCATTATGTCTGTGAATATTTAGCTATGTCATTTGCATTGGCTCCTGCCTCTTCATTGATGCCTATTAATCTTATATTTTTTTCCTTGACATCATCTTGAAGCTGTTGGATTGTCACTTCATGCTGCTTTGTTATTTTTAAAAGTTCTGTCCTTTCCTGTTCATTAAGTTTGATCTTGTCCTCGAGGTCCTAAATCCTATCCTCAGGTTCCTTTAAATGATTTTGCACACTTTGAATTTTTTGTTTCTTGGATGTCTCTTTGACTTTGTTTCATGAATTCTGCATGTTTTCTATATTGTTCATTCAAACTTTCAATCAATTTCCCATGCTCCTGTACTTTTTTCTCTATTTCTTCTTTAGCTGGGCTCAGCAACTCCTTTACTAAGGTTGTTATTTCTGTCATTACATGAGAGAGATTTCTAATTTGATTTCCTCTATAGGCTCATGGAGTTGTTTTTTTAATTTCACTCACTATCTTTTCAGAGTTTTCTGCTGTGTTACTTTTGAAGTCCTCAATTTTAATGTCTTGTTTACTTGCTCATGTTGTACCAGACATTTGAGATTGTGTTTTGCTTTTTCCTTTTGCCATTTTCCCCTTTCAAGTTAATATTTGGTCTTTCAATCCCACTATTGTCCATGTTGGTAGTATGTATATTTTGGTCCTAATGTATATTTTGGTCCCAATTTTGTCCAATTGCTGGGTCCCACAAGGAAGAAGTAGCCCAGTCACCTGACTTCCCACTGCAGGGCCTGTTGTGTGAGTTCTATATACTTCCTTGGCTGTCAAGTTTAGTAGTATTGAGGTAAGTCAACTTTTAGGTCCTGCTATTACTTTATTTTCTGGTTATTCCAAGTCACCAATTCTCTCTGTCTATAATATTTGTGTTAGCTGAAGTCCTCCTGTGTTCCTGTTGTGAGTCTCTGTATCTCATAAGCCCTTTTGATTTTCTCCAAGTTGGGGGAGTCTTATTGGCCTTACTCTATCTGATGTTTTCTGTGTGCAGGCAGGAATCACTCCCACTCTTGTCAGACTCAGTAAGGTCTTACAGTTAGTTGGAGGGAGCTTTACTACTAGCCCTATTTACCCACTGTACACTTCTATTTTAGGGGCATACTCACCAAACTGACTGGTGTCTGCCAAGATCTTCCAATTGGGTAAGGCAGTCACTGAATCTCCCCTCAAGCTAGTTCAGTTAATTTACTGTAGCCCAAGGTTTTGGGAGAAACAGTGGGGGCTCTGGCTGGAGTTCCCTGGTCCCCAAAGGTCATCTGCAGTGAAGGTGGGGCTGCAAGAGAGGCCCGATCCTAAACCAGCCCTGGTGACTCTGGCTGGAGTTACCTGTTGCCACTGGGTGGTCTCTGTGGAGAGGGTGGAACTCCAAGGGAGGCCCGTGCATCTAAGCCATTTGAGCACCTCAGGCTGGAGTTACTGGCTGCCACTGGGTAGTTTCTGCAGAGAGTGGGGCTCTGAGGGAGGCCCACACATCTAAGCCACCAGAGCATCTCTGGCTCTCTAACAGCTTTTAATAGTCTGTTCTTATGTTGGATTACTGGGATGGTGATTATTATATGTCTGGGTGTAGTTTTATTTTGGTTATGGTTGTTTGGAGTTCTATATGCTTCACTAATCTGAATGTCAGTTTCCATTCTCATGTTTGGGAAATTTTCAGCCAATACTTCTATAAATAGCCTCTTGATATCATTTGTGTTGTCCTCTTCTTTTTCATTTGTCCCTATTAATCTTATGTTGTTTTTCTTTGCATCATCTTGCAGCTGTTGAATTGTTATTTCCTGACTCCTTGCTATTTTTAAAAGATCTTTCCTTTCCTGTTCACTAGCTGCAATCTTACCTTCAAAGTCTGATGAAATTCTTTCTTCACTTTCATTGAGGTGGTTTTGGCAACTTTCAATAGAATTTTTGATTTCCTGTATATCTCTTTGAATCTGCTTCATGTATTCTGTTTGTTTCTTATACTGTTCATTGAAAGATTCTATATTTTTGCTTTGTTCCTCTAATTTTGAAGCTGTGTCTTCTTTAGATGCAGTCACTATTTCTTTCACTATTTTTATCATTTCTTCTTTTACCTGGGAGATTATTTCTAATTTGAGTTCCTTCATAGCTTCCTGTACTTGCTTCTTTATTTCAGTTGATAGCATTTTAGGTATTTCAGGTGTATGACTAGTATTTTCTTCTATATACATGGTTCCCAGGCTTTCTTGGGATGGGCTGGAGGTTTGAAATTGCATTTTGTTCTTTCATTTTGTCATTTTACTATATTTCTGTGTTTCGAGTGATGTTCCAAAACTTTCTCTGGGCATGTTGGAAATCACCTCCTGTGCCCTCGGCTCCTGGGACTCAAGCAGCCAAACTCTCCCAGGGCCAGCACTGGCAGGGCCTGGCTTCTCTCTTCATGTGGGCCTAAATCCCTTCTCTCAGTGATGAGGGACTGGTCCCCTGGTTGAATAAATGTCACTGGGGGTGGTCTACTCAAGCTCTCATAACCTCTCCAGGCTAGTCCAGTGTCCTAGGGGGCTAGGCGGGCACCCAAGCTCTGGGAGTGATGACCCAAACTCTCCCAGGCCAGGGCTTGGAAGCTGCAACTCACCTTGGCAGCCTGTGTGGGCCTAACTGCCCTCTCTCGGTGGCTTGGACATGGTCCCCTGGTTGAATAATGGTCACTGGGAGTGGTCCTTTCTGATATTCAGTCTTAACAAAAGAAAATAGGTGATTCTGTCATTTCAACAATATGTATGACACTAGTGGACATTATGTTAAGTGAAATAAGCCCAACCCAGAAATATAAATACTGTAGGAATTCACTTATAAGTGGAATCTAAAGTTATATTTTCTAATATCAAAAGGTATTCCTTCATACAAAGAAAAGCCAAAATTTTTAGTACTAGAACTTGTTGAGTTTATATGGTTAGTTAAGATGTGGCATGATTGGTTAATGTCAAAATCATTACAAAACATTGATTTATCTACAAAATCTATATATAATTTATGATAATCTTATTATGGTTTAATTTTTAATGCCTATAAGCTCAGCTAACCTTTATATGGTAGCAAATTTGGTAACCAAATTGTGGAATGCAATATTTGTGCCACATTACAAAAAAAAACCCTTCCACCAGTGTTTCTGAACATGGTTCTAAGTGAAGCATAGAGATAAAAAAAAAAAATTACATTTGTGCAGTCCTGTATAGAAGACAAAGAATCATTTAAAAACACAGTTAATTGTATTTCTACTGCTTGTCAATTAGAAATGTATCAAAATTTGTAAAAAAAAAAAAAGAAAGAAAGCAACACAAAGTTTTCAAAGCAAAAGAACTCATTTTAATCATTCTCTTTTACTCAGAGTCAAATTTTAAGGATATAATGATTTATGCTTCACATATTTTAGATACCTGATTTATTAGATGAATATTTATAGCAGTTTATTCAGAAGACATTCTGGAAGTGATATTTAATGTCTCTTTTTCAAAATGTACCTTAGCAAAATTACAAATATATTAAAATTTAATAATATATTTGACTGTTGTATTAAGTTCAATAAGAAAAATCCAATATAGGTAATACTTCAAAGTTAAGTTGAAGTAAACAACTTTTCATAAATAGTACAGTACATACAGAGTGTGTGATTTTATTTTTATTGAATTCACCTACATTTAATTCACTTCTTGGCAGTGTTAGCTATAGAAATAAATTAATTGAAGAACTGAATAATACCACATTTATCTCTGACAATTATTAATGCAGTCCATCTGTTCTTTTTGAGTTAAATATGACCTTATTTTAAATGCAATCAAGCAGAGAAAATGTATTGTCTCATCTTTTCAGCATTTTACTTTGGGCTTTTTCTGTTCTGCTTTAAAAGGGTCTCAGATATGTGACTCCTGATTCTATTCTTTCTATAATAAAATGTTAAATCTGGGTTTGTGTGATATTATGCATCTAGAGATGCAACCACATTTTCTCAGGAATCTATTAAATTCAGCCATTGGCAACTTTATCATTAAATGCTTTAAAATAAAATGCAGCCAGCATCAAAATGCATTAGCATCTTGTGTGTGTAGCAAAACTTAAATATAATAAAAAAATGTTGATAAGAGTAATATAAAGCCAGCTGGTTTTAGACAGGCAACTTTAAGTTAACACTTCATTTTCCATCTTCCATATCATTTATTTTGAATATCTATGAGAAGATTATTTTTTCATTTTCCAATGTAACTAATTTAATTTCTTTAGAGGTATATAATGACATATATGTTACATACAGAATGATTTATTTAAGTTAAATTAAATTTAAAAAATTATTCTATAGTATTAAACTCAAAACAGAGAAGTACAGTGACATGAAAGTACTTTAATCAACAAATGAATGTAAATAAATAATTATATAAAATTATGCAAATTACAGGTCTAATAATATATATTGAATTTCCTGTTTGAAATATAGATAATTATTCTTAAAAGTCATGATTTTTCTCAGAAAATACCAATTTTTTAACTTGTGAAAATCTATTAAAATCTTTCTTTCCATCAACAAAATATTTGAGAATAATTCTGGAACATAAATTTCTAAATATAAGTTAGAAAAAGGGAAGAATTTCTCAAGAAGACATATTATTTTTTATATATTTTTATCCAGTGAATACTTTGATAAAATAAGAAGTAACTTTTTATAATGTGTATGTCACTTTTCATAGTTTCAATGGCTTCTTCACCATGGCATTCTCATTTTAACAGTCAACAGTATAGTCTGTAATTATAAAAAAAAATCTTCTGCGGGTCTGAAAGTAGATATTATTGAAAAATTGCAGAAAAAATTTCTTGCATTTTTCTAGCATACTGTTTATTTATTTATTTAGTTTTTTGAGACTTGATCTCTCTAGGTAGTATGGGCTAGCCTTGAACTCACTATATAGTCCAAGCTAGACTCAAATTTATGGTGATCCTCTTTCCTCAGTCTCCTATATACTGGGATTACAGAAACACAAAACCATTTGTTAATGGGATTGTGGGGAAAGAGGAATCCTTCTCCACTACTGGTGAGAATTGTCCACTACTGGTGTGGCAACCACTGTAGAAAACAGTGTGGAGAGTCCTCAGAAACTAAAACTAGAGGTCCCATTTGATCCAGCTACTTCTCTTTTTCGTATCTTCCCCAAAGAATTAAAAACATCATCCCACAGTGATGTAACCACACCCATGTTTACAGCAGCACTGTTTGTAACAGCTGAATCTTGGAAATTACCCAAGGCCCATCAACTGATAAATGGAGAAAGAAAATGTGTTTTCGTTTTGCTTTGTTTGTCCAATGGAGTACTACTCAGACATAAAGAAGGACAAACTTGTGACTTTTCTAGGTAAATGAGTAGACCTTGAGACCATACTCTTAAGTAAGATAAAATGGACACACATATAAATATTGCATTGTTCTCTGGTGTGAGAAAATGAAAGCGTAAATAAAGATCAAAATGAATAATAGATATTGTAAAATAGAAAGAAATTGTTCAAATGGGAAGGGCAATTATGAGGTGGGGAAAGGAAGGAAGGGAAAAGATAAAACGAGAAGAAAAGGATAAAATAGAAACAAAACTTTTGTAAATAGGGAGGGGAAGGGTGATTGAAGGGAGAGTTGGGAAATGGGAAAAAAGAAGAATCACAAATTCTATATGATGAACATGATCATTATCTATATCTAAATTGTACCAATATACTTAATTTAAAAAGATCGAGACAAATAATTCTTTTCATACAAAATTTATATCTACCTTGTATGTTCTGCTCTTTTAAATTTAAATTTAAATTGTTCTTGAGTTGTTGAAGTATTTTACAAGCATAACTTAATGGTTACTTAATAATCTATCAAATGAAATATTTCTCAAGGTATTGTCCATAAATAAATTCCCACAGGATCTTCTGGAGTACTTCAAGCATTGAGTAGGGCCCTCAATAATGTGTTTTTTAATCATTGTACAAGGTGACTCTTATATATATATAATTTTGAGAAGCCACAATCATTTAAATGCCCTAAAGTAATCATTTATCCATTGCTTGACTTAGATTATTTGAACTATTTTACCATAAATAATAGCAAATGTTTAAGCTTCAAGGTTTTTAAATGAACATATATATTAGGACATAATTCACATATTCTAAATTTCATTACTCTATAATATGTTTTAGTTTATTCATAGAATTGTATCATAACTGTTACTCTGGGAATATTTTAATTACTCCCTAAAAAAACTCTATGCCTAAAATCAGTGCTCTGATTCTTGTACCCTGCCTTCACTGCAGGCAATCACCCATTTAGTTTCAGTCTCTATTGAATCATTTTTTCTGCATATTTCATATGTATCAAATTAAGAGAATGTGGTCCTTTGTGACTAGTGTGCTTCAGTTAGCTTAATATTTCCAAGGTTTATTAATACTGTAGGTTTTATCTCATTTGTATTACAAAATAGTAGTCTACTGTATAATTATGCTAGCTTTTCTTTACCGTTCCATCAGTTGGTAGATGTTGGCCTTCTTTATATTTTTTGGTTATTAAAAATGCACAAACATTTTTATGCATTTTTGTGTGCTCACCTATTTGCATTTATCCTAGATATATGCCACAGAGAGGTAATATTGAGTCATAAGTAGCTCTATTTTTAATATACTGAGAAAGTGCCAGATTGCTTTTGGATTTGCAGCTCCTTTTAATATTTCTGTCAGCAGAGTAAGAGGGATTCTCTGTCTCCCAGCCCTTGTCACACTTGCATCTGATTTTGTTCTTGTTTTGTTTTATGGTTTAGTCACACAAGAAAAACAAAGTAGTATCTAATTATTTAATTTTCATTTCCCTAATAGCTTATGATGTGAACGTTTTTCACATTCTTAATGCATCTTTTTGGTAAAACTGTTAAGGTATTTTGTCTAGTTTAAAAGTTAGACTGTCTTCACTTTGAAACAGTACTGGAGCATACTAAACACTTTCTCTACATTTCCCACCATTATGTAGTTTTTATCTTTATAAAGATGCCCATTTACATTGATTTTCAAAAGTTAAATCTGCTTGCATTCTTGAGGTAAATTCTCCCTGGTCAGTGCACATCATTATTTTCATATATTGCTAACGAATCTAGCTTTCTTATTTGGGGATGTGTTGAATTGGATGATTTGGGAAATAATTATTACATTTTATTTCTTAGAAATCTCTCTGAGAATTGGGACTAATTCTTCTCTGCAAGTTTGGTAGAGTTGACCAGGAATGCCATCTAGACCTGAATTTTTCTTTTTGTAAGGAGTTTACATACTAATTTAAAATTATTACTTGTTTCAAATTTACAGAGATTTTCTTGTTCTTTTTTAGTCAATTTTTAAAAAGTTGTTTATTGCACTATATTATTTAATATGTTAGCATACCATTTCTCATAGGATTAATTTGTGATTTTTTTTTATATCTATGAAGGTAGTTAAGTTGTTCTCTATTTCGTTCCTGATTTCAGTTATTGAATTCAGCTTACCTTTTCTTACTCATTCCAGTTAAGGGATTGTAGGTTTTATTGATCTTCCCAAATGAATCATTTTTAATTTCTCAGATATTCTTGGTTTTTCCTATGTTCTCTTTCATTAATAGTAAACTTTTACTATTCCTTTCCTTTGCTGGCTTTAATTTTAATATTCTATTCTTTTCAAAAGCTTCCTAAGTAAATGATTAGTTATTATTTATAATATGTCTTCTTTTTAATTAAGAAATTATACTCTAAGTATTACTTTTTGCTGCATATTATGGGTGAAACATCCTTGAAATTCCGGTTGTGAAATGTTTCAGAAATCCAAGTATACTGGTATTCAAAAGTTTCAGATTTCCAAAGCTTTTGAGATACTGCATTTTTCAGATTAAGGATATTCAGTTGGTAAAGTTTAGTTAAATATTCCAAAATTAAAAAAAGCCTCTCACATATGAAATACTTATTGCAGGTATTTTAGATACGAAGTAGTAAGCCTGTGTACATGTATATACACTGTATTTTTTGTTTTTAATTAGTACTCATGGTTTGAAAATTTCTCATGTGATTTCTTCTTTAATTCTTTGTTATTTAAATGTGTCATTTAATTTTCAAAATATTCTTTTGTTCTTGATTTGTAATTTACGCTTAAAAATTTTTATTTATTTTATTTTTAAAATAATTTTTATTGATACATTTTTGATGTACAACACAATCACACTCATCATAAGGAATTTTCACCTGTTCTGTAATATATCTTGATTCTTCTTTTTTGTCACTTCCCTCCCCTCCCCCTCCTTAGTGCCTTGTTTTCTCTGCTGTTTGAACATATTTTTTCTACTCACCAATATTTCTTGTCCATTTTTATCCTTATATACACCTTTGCTTTCTCATATAAGATAAAAAAGCAATATTTAAACCAGTTCCCAATTTATTTCACTTAAAAGTATGTTCTCAAGGTGCATCCAGTCAGCTAACAATATCTCAAGTTTATCCTTCTTTATGGCAGAGTACTACTCTGTCGTATATAAAAACAACAATGTCTTTACCCATTCATCCATTGATTGATATTTGGTCTGTTTTTAAGAGTTAGCTACTACAAATTCTACCATTATAAAGATGGGTGTACATAGATGACTGTGGTATGGTGCTTTTAACTCTTGGAAGGGGAAGATGGGTCAAATGGAACCTCTAGTTTTAGTTTTTGAAGAATCTCTGTACAAATTTCTATACTGACTCTACTATTTACACGCTCACCAATAGTGGAGAAAAGGGTTCCTTTTTCCTCAGTCTTGCTGGCATCTATTCCTGATTAATTTCTTGATGATAACCATTCTTTATGAAAATAGATTGAATCTCTGTGTCATTTTAATGTGCATTAAAGAGACGGAATTTCAGTGTTGTTTCAATGTGAATTTCTCAAATGACCAGTGATGTTCAACACTTTTTCATACATATTATTTACCATTTGGGCTTTTTCATGTGAAAGAGTGAGTATTCATTTTGGTGCCCATTTTTGGATAGAGTCTTTAACTTTGGTGGTGGGGTGGGTCCAATGGTTTTGAGTTCTTCGTATATTCTAGGTGTTAGTCCTTTCCCTGAGGAGAGAGGTAAAGATTTCCCATTCTGTGGCTTTTCTCTTCACTGTTTGTGGCTTCTTTTGCTATGCAAAAGCTTTTTAATATGATGAGATCTCTAATGATTTGTGTGATGTTTCCTGTGTAGTTGGAGGATTTTTTTTCATAAAATCTTTGCCTCTGCCTAAGTCTTCAAGAGTTTTACCTATTTTATCTTCAAGCATATTAAGTGTTTCTTTGTTAATATTTAGATATTTGATCCATTTAATTTTTAGTTTAGTGAATGCTGGGAGACGTGGCTGCAGGTTTCCTCTGAGGCATATGCAAAGCCAGTTTTCCCAGAACCATTTATTAAAGAGGCTCTTTCTTCAAGTGAATGTGTTTGGCACCTTTGTTGAAGATAAGGTGACTGAGTGCATTTGGAGTTGTTTTTACATCTTCTATTCTCATCCATTAATCCTTGAGTCTGTTTTGTTTTCTCATTACCATGCTTTTTTATCATAGGAGCTTTGTAGTATGATTTCAAGTTGGAATGGTGATGCCCCATGTCTAGTCTTATACTCAGAATGGCTTTGGCTAATTTAGTCTCTTCTAATTCTAATTTCTAATTCCAACCATCACCGTTTTGATTAGAAAAATATCCAGCATGTTTTCAGCCTTTTTAATTGTATTTAAATTTATTTTATTGCCTGATATGTACTCTATATTGGAGAATGTTCCATGTACATTTGAAATGCATTTGTATTCTATTATTTTGTTTTATTTTTGACTTTTTTTTTTGAACCAGAGATTGAACTCACTACTGTGTGCTTGCTTGCAAGGCAGGCTGAGCTAAATCCCCAAGCCTGTTTTTGACTTTTTGAGATAGGATCCCACTATTCATTTCAGGCTGGCCTTGATCTTGCTATGTAGCCTGGGTTGGCTTTGAACTCACAGTGATCCTCCTGCCTGAGTCTTCCAAATGCTGGGAGCACAGGCGTGCACCACTAAGCTCGGCCTGCATTCTATTGTTTCTGAATGAAGTATTTTGTCTGCTGTCTGGTCATGTACTTATAATTCCTCTTGTGCTAAAGTCAACTTCCTAAAATTTCATTGCAGCAATTCCATCTCTCTTTTGCTTACTATTTATATGGTACATCATTCTTGGGTAATATTTTTAAATTCATTATATTTGCATCTATTAAGGTAAAATATATTCTTTTTTGATAATATATATTTGAGTCATTTTCTGTCAATAGTGAATTTCTACCTTTTATTGAGAATTTTAATCCACTGCACTTAATGTAATAACTGGTAAATTGATAAGATTGGGCTTAAGTCTGCATTCTGCTGTTTGCATTTTACATGCCTTCCTCTTCTTTCCTTTTTCCTCGGTATTGTTTTTCATTTGTGTCAAATGCACATTTTATAGTATCCCATTTCTATGTTCTTGTTTCTTTAATTTTTTAAAAGTCATTTTCTAATTGGGTGCCTTGGTGATTCCTCACACCTCAGGGTAGAATCGGACAACTGTGACGGTTTATGATAGCTGCTGTTTTTGGTAAAGGTCATGGGGTAGGATTATTCTTCCTGAAAGAGTTCCAAGGAAGATTGAATAGTGACAACATAATGAACATGGAGATATTCTACAGAAATGCAAGATTGGTCAAATTCTGAGAAAGCTCTGGGGGAGGACTTTTGGAGTCCAACCTAGACTGCCCTCTCCTGGAGATAGATGCAAGACTGTTGGTTTCCCTAGCTGCGAGACTGTCACCTTGCTATTGAGCTGTTAAGGGGAAGATTGGAATAGGCACAGTTAAAAAGCAACAAACACTACTCTTCTTACTGAAGCTTAGAAATTTTCATATATTAGAGACTTTTCACATTGTTGGATATCTTTATGTCCTAGTAAGAGTTTTGGAAAAGTTGATTTGACTATATTTCTCTCAGCATTTTCATTGCTTTTCTGAAGGAAGGCATTTGCATATGCTGCCATTTCATATATTTCTTCCAAAATTAGGTTATTTTTTCATGCCATTTCTATTAGCAGTAACATGAGAAGGCTTCTCTACTACCTCATTAAGAGCCCTAATAAGGAGCATTCATAGTTTGATTATGCCTAACACAATTACCACATTTTATTTCTGTTAACGGTTCACTTATTTTTCAAACCCTCTTTTCAGTCTTTTCAATCAGTGGTTCTCTCAGGGATTGTGTCCCCTGAGAGTATTGGGTGGCTATTTAAAGTATTCTCCAACCCACCACAGTGCTTGTTGCATGGAATGACATGTGTCTCAAATTAGATCAGTCAAAATCCTCCCATGGGCTCTCCAAAGTATTTTATTTTTTTCTTGTTGGATCAAATATGCAGTTAGGAGCAGAGCTATTAATCAGAAATAGAGAAGGTAAATGATACTGATTTCTTAAATTTAATTAGTGCTATCACCCTATTCCAAAATGATTTTAGTTATTTTGCTTTATATTTTAAAAAGTATTATGAGATTCCTTAGATATAATTTTTCATATATCACTTTGCACTTAGAAAAGTAAAATAGAAACAAAATAAATTTTGAAAGGACTAAAATTTCTTTTTACTGAATAAATTTTTGAGAATCACATTTCATTCACATTCATTGATGTCTGTAGTTTTTCATATATTTTGATCATTGGTGCCATAAAAAATGGGTGCACAAATATCTTGAAAATGTTTATTCACTCGAGCTGTTAAGAATTTTCTAAACTTGATACCTATAGTACAATTTTTGAGTGAGGATTTTCAAATCTAAGCTTGTCTATGGAGAGTTTCCAAATAAAAGCATATCCTTTTCTTCAATAATGTTAAATAGTTAACTGATTAAAGAGTTAATTAGTTGCAGTTAATCTAGTATTTTGCCAGAAATGATAAGCATGTTTCTAAAGGTCTGAAAAATATCAAATATTAAAAATCCTAAAACATGAAAAAATTACCTCATGTTATTAATGTACTTTGATAGTTATGAAATCACTTAATCATCCCACTATTTTTTCAGGCCAATCTTCAAATGAATATGACTAATTAAAACAAGGTGATTATATGAAGTAAGAACCACAATTTATAGACCTGTAATAACTATAAAAGTGTAATTATAAAAAAGTGACTTTTAAAATTCAAAAGAAATTTTAAAATATGAAACACTGAAATGAATGAAAAATATTATTAAGGGTTTATGATACATGATGGAGCCAATGGAAAAATTTACATACATGTAAATGAGGCCACAGAAGGATAGGAGAAAAAATATTATTTGGAATTCTAATGGCTATGATTATTTCCATATCCTTGCAATCAAACCATAGAGCCAAGATATATTGCAGTAAAATTACAAAAATAATGGAAAATAAAATAACATTGAATGCATTTAGAAAGTAAATAAATTTATGTCTAATTTTATTGTAACACAATATAATTGAAAGTTTATTTCTGGACAGAAGTAGTAGAAGCCATAAAATTATACAAATAATATAGTAACAAAATATACTTGCCATTTTAGGTTGTTCTCAATGACTATATCTCTCAACAGTGAATTGCAGAAGGAAATAGCATTTAGATTAATAAACATAGATAATTTCTTGCCTGCTGACATAGAATTAAATTTTCTTCAAAAAAGAAGGACTTGTATAAAAAAGAAAAATAGAAATTCAGGAGAAAATGAAAAGCTATGAAAACTAGTTTTAAAGAGCTTAAATATAAACTTATTATAAATACAGTGACAATAACTAAATTAATAATAGTGTGTTTCAGAGGTGAAAACCTGAGAATAATTACAGCTCATAAGACACATAATGGAAATTAAGAACAGTTTTAAAGGAGTAAATATTCTCAAATTTTGGGATTTTTAGGTTTTTTGTCGAAGGAATACTTTCCAGCACATTATAGCTTAGAAATGTGTTATAATTTCAGGACTAATTGCCAAAATAATAATAAAAATGCATAATATATGACACGATATATTTAAAACAAATATTTTATTATCCTAAAATGATAAAAAAGATAAAAAATGAAATTGTGAGTGAAATAGAAAACAATAGTTGTGTGATAGAAATAAGATCCTCCACCTCCCAAAAAAGCACCAAACTCCATTTGGTTTGCTGCAGGTGGTCACAGACAGAGAAGACAGCAGTGTCAGAATTTAGTTATTTCTCAATGTTGAGTGAGCAAGCCTTTTCAAGGTGCAAACAGCTTGAGCAAAGCTTTGCTTATCCAAGGATATTTATACATTTAATTTTAATCAATCAATCAATTATTTTTTTTTAGACAGAGTCTCACTATGTAGCCTAGGCAGGCTTTGAATTCATGATGATTCTCCTGCTTCAGCCTCCTGAGTGCTGAGATTACAGGTGTGCACCCCCAATGCTGGTTAAAAGATTTTTTGTGGACTCACACAGTTGTAATCTAGATAGTCTCCATGCTTATTGTTATTATTGTTCCACAAGAAAATGGTTCTCCCCCAGAAAGAATGGCTAGTATTAAGCAATCAACCAATAACAAACGCTGGAAGGGCTGTGGGGGAGAAGGAACCCTTCTCCATTGCTGGTGAGAATGCAGACTGGTGCAATCACTGTGGAAATCAGTGTGGAGACTGCTCAAAAAAATAAGATTGGAGATTCCATTCCACCTAGCTATTCCCCTTATGGGTTTCTTCCCAAAAGAATTAAAAATATCGTAGCACAGTGATAGATGTGCACTCATGTTTATAACAGCGCAGTTTGTAATAGCCAGATCTCGGAAACAATCTAAATGTCCATGGACTGAGGAATGGATAAAAAGATGTGGTCGAAGGAATACTTTGTGGCACATTATAGCTTAGAAATGTGTTTCTATATAATGGAATAATATTCAGCCATAAAAATGATAAACTGGACATTTTTATAGGTAAATGATGGGCCTAGAAAATAGACTTTTTAGCTAAAGAAATATGTCACGTATGCACAATCATTCAGTTTCATTAGTATGATAAGGAAAACACACATGTTTTGTCTCAGAGAGAATGACTGCAGTAAAGCAGTGACTTAGGCCACACCTGCCTTCACTTTAGCCAACCCACTGTGAGCCACTTTGAATTGACTTTTGGATGTTTTAAGAAATTTTGATGTGCTATAAGGTTTGGGTTTTTTGCATGTGCATACCCAGTTGTTCCAGTACATTTATTAAGGTTTCAATCTTTTCTCCACTGAATTGCTTTTGCATTTTTGCCAGAAATCAAACATCTGTTATTGTGGGTACGTATTTTGGGACTTTACATTGGTACTTTGGTGGTTTTTCTATCCTGTTATCAATGCTGTTTTGTCATGATTGGTGTAGCTTTGAGGTAAGTTGCGGGATTGGGGAGGGTGGGAGCTCTAATTCTGTTCCTTTATCAAAGTTGTTTAGACTGCTCTGAGTCTTTTTTATTTTTACAGAAATGTAAGAATCAAAATCTTAATCTATATGAAAAATGATACTGATAGTCTGTTAAGGGATTGTGTCTTCTGAACTTTATTATTTTCTTCTATTCATTTTTGGTTTCATTCTGTCTTTTATTTTTAATTTTAAAAAAAGAAAATGGTTCATTTTATTTTCTGAGAATGGTTCATTTTATATTTTGGGCCAGGGTGATAGACTAGCACAACCTCACCCTCAAGTTGGAAAGGTGTCTTGTCAGGAGCGCTCCCTGTCTGTTTGCGGCACAACCCGAGCAGAGGTATTGTGAAGGATGTCGGCACTGCTTCCCACTCAGATTTTCTGCAAGGAGATTTTCGAATTTGATTTACTTATTTCCTGTTACATTGGTACATTTTATTCCAGGAAAAATGTCATTTTCATTGCCACTTTGTTTTCTCTTAATTTGGACCAGGTTACTCTGTACCTGGATAACATCACTCTGTCTGTCTAGTGATGTTAGGACCATTTTCCAGTTTATGTACCAATTTAATTAAATTTATTAATTTAATTCACTTAGTTGAAGAACCATTTGCAAACTTGAACTGATATAACTATCATTGCCAGAAGCACCATAATTAATTTCCAATTGATTTTCAAGATAAAAATTTAATCCTTTATTTTTCCCATGTGTTGGTTTTAATTGCTTTATTCATTTGCTTAGCATTTTTGAGTACTTTTTTGTGCTATTGTTTGGCTAGTTATAATAATGAAAAAAAGCAACTATTATTCAAATTGTGCCTGTAATGGTGAATATGATTAATCTTTGTCCTAAAGTTTTCGTTTTGCTGCCTGGCTAAAATTTTAGGTGAGTAAATTAAAAACCAACGAAATTCTAAACATTACCAATATCTCTAAGCCATAGAAGAGTTATGTATTAATTATCTCAAATATTGAGCTGAATGATCACATAGCTTTAACAGAAAAACAATGCAAAAATGTAAGGTCGATTTGGATATTTTTTTCTCAGAGAAAGCTTTGTTCATATTTTTAGGCACTAGGGATTGGGTTAATATGAAATGAGAATAATTGCAAAGTGATTTGATTGAGAACAAATACATTGGGTATGCTGAGCAGAACATGTCTTTCAGGAAGGTGAGAGGAATGTTTTCAATGAAAGAAGTGTCTGATAGGTAAAGATAGGTCCTCATCTGGAAGGAAAAAATGTAACCTAGGTGCATTTATTTTCTCTCTAAAGTTATTTATCAGAAAAACCAAATGTAAGAACTCTGGTCAGAGAGTTAAATGTTTCCAAAGAATTAGGCTTTGTCTCTCCTCTTTCACTATGAAACATCAATGACACAGGGAGAATTTTCGTGCCTCTAATGTCATGAACTGCTTGCAACTGTACTTGTGTTTCTCGTAGATTCTGCTCTGATGATCTGCCTCAAGGATCAGAGCTCTCGGAGCCTGTGGTATCAAGAAGCTGCCTTCTCTGCCTGACCTCGCTTTTATTAAAATTTCAATGGCTTCTTTTTTAAGCATTTAATGACTTAGGGTTCCTTGAAAAGTTAGCTTTATTTTTAGCTTCATAAGACACTTTTAAGGGTCTTATTTTCCAGAAGATGAATATTCACTTGTAATGTGTTCTCTCCGCTATGGACTCAGGCAGATTGACACAGTACTTTAAAATTAGGACATGATTTTTACTTCACTTATGTAAGGAATTGAAAATTGTATTCAACATCAATGATGCCTATCAGTATTTCCTGTTCACCTCTTTCAGGGTACAATATAGAATTGTGCTTCTGAATTTTTAGAAAGTTAAATATGACCTTGTGCCACTTATTCTCCAATAAAATACAAGCATTGCTGTATTATATATCTATGCTAATGAGTTGTGTAAGACACACTTCTTGTTGACTCAGTGACCACTAAGGGTGTTACCAGTAGCAGAGCCTGAGCCCTTATTCAGAAATGGTCACATAAAAAACAAAAATAAAAACAAAAAAACAGAGTTCTGAGTTTTTCATTCACTGAAGTTTTAGAATTGTTTCTACTATAGAAAAATTTAGAATAACCTGTCTGATTATAGGCATGGAATCACATTTCCTTCTTACCATTATATTAATTCCAAGAGTAAAGACCAAGAATGTCCACACATATAGCATTGCCTACAGAATATTGAAATAGTAATGATGTAAATTTCCCTTACCAGAGGAATATTTAACACTACACACAGAAAGTGTATAGAGGGCTTCATCTTGGAGAAGTTCATTTTCATGGCAGGCAACAGCACTACAACAGTTCCTATCAAAATTCCCTGCTGTTTGCATCAGCACAGACTTGAGAGGCAGCTCAGTCGCAGTGACACAGTGACACAGACTGCACAAATTCAGGGAGACTGGAAACATCATGCATGCCTTTAGTATTCTGGAAGAAATCAGAACCTCCCCAAAGAAGGCAAACAGTTACAATGCAAAGGGCACCTGGCCAATAAGGATTCAACAAGGGCCAGGCAGCAAGTAAGTCACCTTCCAGCACAGCTAGACGCTCAAGATGAATGCAGGTTACAGATGAAGAACTTTATTCAAATTGAAAGAATAAAGTACAGTAGAATTTTTCTTTCTGAAGATTGTTTTGACTGGCTGGGATTCTGTGTGGTATTTATTTTATATTTCTGGGGAAAATTCCATTGACATTTTTGTGGAGACTGCATTTAGTCTTTACTTTGCTCACACTGCCATGTGCCTTTTAACAATGTTAACTCTTCCACACCAAAATCATGGGGTGTCTTTCTATTTACTTGTATCTTCTTTAGTTTCTTTCATCAAAGTTTTATAACTGTCATCGTAGAAGTTTTTCATCCTCCTTATTAAATTAACCCTCTATTTTATTTTTTGTACTCATATTTCGAAGCTATTAAAATTATTTCATAATTTTGGTTTTGTATAATTCATTGTTAGTGTGTAGAGACACAATTTATTTTTATATTGATTTTGTATCTTAGGTGAGTTTGTTTACTAGTTCCAGTAATTTTACCTAATATGTTTAAGGCTTTATACAAAGGTCATGCCATCTGCACACAGAAATACTTTCTTTATTCTGTCACAGTGTTGATACATTTTTAAAGTATATTTTTATTCTTAATGGACCTACAATTATTATTCATTTTGTAAGGTAGAGTGTTACATACATAAATGGACACAATCGTTAGTGATTAGTTCTGGGTAATTGGCTCATATATCATCTCAGACACTTACCATTTCTTTTTGTTGAAAACATTCAAAATCTTCTCTAGTAGTTATTTTGAAGTGTTATTAATAGTACTAACAGAACATTGGCAGTTATTCTCATTCAACTGCATCTTTGTACAGATTGTTAATCAATTAATCTATCAACTATTTATCCATGCTCAATATACATATTTTCTAAATTCTCTAAACATTTTTCTATTTACTACTTTTATAAGATTAACTTTTAAATTTCTTCATTATGTAAAAATATGTGACATTTTTCTGACTTACTTCATTTAACATAATGTCATCCAGTTCCATACAAATGACAGAATTTAGTGTGTATGTGTTGTACTGAGAATTAATTCAATTAGAATTAAATTAAATTAAATTATCATCCTTGCCCATGCTAGGCAAGCATGATACCACTGATGCACATCCCTAGCCCTTCTAAAGTTTCACCTTGAGACAGGCTCTCAGTCATGTGCCCCGGCCTCAAACATGCAATCAGATGATTTAGGCTCCCGGGTGATTGGGATTATTGGGATTATGGTGTGTCTCCACACCTGTCCTGTAATTTAATTTTTTGTAGCTCAATAGTATTCTATGGAGTGTTTTTTGGGTGTTTTTTTTTTTGATGTGTGTGTGTGTGTGTGTGTGTGTGACATTTGCTTTATCCATCCAACCATTGATGGATACCTAAGATAAATTCAAATCTTGGCTATTATGAATATTACAGCAATATACATGTAGGTAAAAGCATCTGTTTGATAATGTTGATATATTTTCCTTTTTTACATATACCCAGAAATGGATTGTTGGATCATATGTTATTATATTTTGAATTACCTTTTAATTCTTTTTAACAGGTGGAGATTTTCACTTTTCCATGAAGAAGTAAAGAGTGGGCATTCTCGCCCTCTGACTTGAATGAGAAAGGCTTTCGGTTTTTCACCATTAAGTGTGATGCTGTGACCTGTTCATATATGGGGCATATTATCTTATAATTAATTTTTATTCCTAGTTTGTTAAAATGTTTAGTCATAAATGGTTATTGAAATTTATTAATGCTTTTTCTGTGTCTATTATGATGTTTAAGTGAGTTTTATGTTTGATTCACTTTAAATAGAATTTCATTTTATAGATATATGTTGATCACAATTCCATACCAGGAAAATGTCCAATTTGGTCATGGTGTATGAAATTTTTAATAGGCTATTGGATTCATTTTGTTAGCATTCATTTAATACTTTATTATATCTGTGCTCACTGGCAGGGTTAGCCTGTAGCTTTCTTTTCCTTTAATGTCATTTTATGCCACTGATATCATGGTGATACTCTCCTTATAAAGTGGGCATGGAATTAGCCCAACATTTTCAGTTTTTTGGAAGACATTAAGCAAGACAGGTCTTCAATCTTTAACTTTTTGGTAGAACTGAGCAATGAATGTACCATTTCTTGAGATTTTATACTTGGGAAATTTCTTTTTTACTGATTTAAACTCTGTATCAGCCGTAAGTCTACTCATATCTTCTCTATTCTCATGATTTACTCTTGGTATATTTTTATCAAGTTATATATTTCTTTGTTATTCATTTTATTGGCTTTTTTTTTTTTTTTTGGTACTGGGGATCGAACTCACGACCTTGCACTTGCCAGGCAGGCGCTTAAGCCACTGAGCTAAATTCCCAGGCCCTGGCATCAAATTTTTTATATTAGTCTATGTAGTCTTTTTATATTTGTGGTGTCAATTTTAATATCTCCTATCTTATTTCTGATTTTGAGTTTTTCTCTTTTTTCTTACTTATTGCAGTCAATATTTTTACATTTGTTATTTTCTTACTTTTACTGTTTTATTTATTTCCGTTCTAAATTTTATTACTAATTTCTTTCTTACAGCTTTAAGCTTATTTGCTTTTATTTTTCTTCTTTTTTCAAGTGCAAAATAGCCTTTTGAGATTATTGTTCATTTAAATGTAGACATTTACTGCTGTAAACACTCCTCTTAGTGCCACTTTTGCTGCATTCAATACTTTCTAGTATGGTAAATTCAATTACATTTATGTAACAAAGTCTCTTTTTTGCAAGTAATTTCAACTTTACCTTTCGCTTTCTCCTTTGTTCTACTGATTCCCATTTGAGAGTGCACTTTGCTAACTTTTACATATCTGTGAAACTTCAGCTTTTTGGTACTGATTTCTAGTTTCATTACATCATCATCAGAAACAATAATTCATATAGTTTTAATCTGATGAAGTCTTTTAACTCTGGTTTGTGACTGGATTGTAACTTATCCTGGAGAATATTCTGTACACTCTTAAACAGACTGTGTGCTGTACACAGTGTAGATGGCATGACCTTTGTATGTCTGCTAGAGTCTTCATTTTTAAGTACAATATATCATTGGGTAGCATTAAAATTAAATGGTTTGTACTCACTAAAAAATAGATTATATTCTTGATTTGACTTTTTTGTTGTTGTCTTGTCTTACGACAGGTTCTTGCTATGTAGCCCAGTCTGGCCTCAAACTGAAGGTGATCTTCCTGCCTCAGCCTCTTGAGTTCTGGATTTACAGGTATGTGCCGTTGTGCTCAAACCATTTCACAAATTTTAAGTTAAGGAGAGTAAGTGAGGTTTCTATAAAGTCAGTGACAAATGACCTGGTAGGAGTATTAGTATCTACATTAGGGGAAATTACAAGTCTGCATCTTAGTAGTATACCTGTTATATAAATATGCCATAGATTACTGTGCTATTATCTGACACTTAATGTATGCATCAGGGCCAGATGTTTGTCGTGGAGGTTGGATTGTATCTGCAGAAGTGCTGCTCACAGCCTCATCATCCAGGTGAAATACACAATTTAAAAAGCAGTGCTGGAATGAACCAGCTGATTTATCAACAACTAAGTTAGAACCCAATGTAAAGCATGTGTGTATGTAAATATAAAACATATTTAATGTGAGTGATGGACACAACTAATAAGAGTTAAAAAGAACAAAATACAGTGAAAATTATGAATAGTGTGTAATTCAAAACACAGACCAAAAATGCCCTTGCTGGAATATCTTTCCCTGGAGTAATAAGAACCATGAAAGCAGCTGTCATTTACTCTGCAGTTGCTGTGTGCCAGGCACTGAACTGAGTATTAACTCAATCTACCTACTTTGATCTTCACAAAAGCACTATGAAGTGCTCACTATTTTTATTAGCATTCCAGTGTGCAGAAGCTGAGCAACGGACAGACATGTTAGTCACCCGGGTCCCTTTGTCTGAGAGTAGAGCTTAGATGTGAGCCCTACTCCAGAGTCCGTGGTCTTTCCTAGGACTCATGCTGCCTGAAGTGGTCAGTATTGCTAAAGAATATGGACCCAGTTAGAAAACACAGATTTCTACCTGTCTATGTGTGACGGTTCATACATAAAGAACCAATGGATGTCTAACGGCACCCAATCACCAAACCTGTCTAGTGTCCGGTAAATGTGTAGCATGGCAAACCTGCTCTTTTTATAAATTACAGGAAAATAAATTGATTCTCAATTTCGTAAAACTCAATGAATGGAAAAATCAGAGAAATTCAATTTAAGGAGTTTTATTTCTAATTCTATCTAAATATAAGAATCAAAAGATTATGGCACTTTTTTGCAACTTTCCCAAGCATCTGACACCCTAATACTATCCCTGCATATCGTCTGTTTAAAGGGGCCTCATTTATTCCAATCCATGGACTGGAAGTTTGGGACACTGTTTCAAACTACCATCTCTAAATAGAATGTTCGGCAAATTAGTCCTTTATGAAAGGCAGAGTCCGATCAATTTTCAGTTTATTTTTTTATAATATTTAAATATATTTCCATGGTTATTTTATTGTGTATCTAATTAGAAAATTATTGTATTTTACAACTGCAACATATGAAATATATGTCTTCTACAGGTATTGTAAATTTTTCCAGATGTTTGAATTGAATCTTAAAAGATGGGTACAAGGAGGAACTAAGGGAAATTTTGTTTTGTTTTATTGTTTTCTTTTTGAGATGGAATCTTGCTACGTAATTTAGGCTGGCCATGAACTCACTATGTGGCCCAGGCTCGCCTTGAACTTGAAGCAATCCTCCTGCCTGTCCTCCAAGTGCTAGGATTACAGGAGGACACAACTACAGCTAGTTTAAAGGCAATTTTTTAAACAATCGGAATTATAAGAAAATTCATATGATACATTAAATCCTGAAGCTGTAACCATAGTCATGGTATCAGGACTCTAGCAATAAAGAAGATAAGTAACTTTGGAAAGATATAATTAGTAATTATGCACTTTTCAGTTCCAAACAGTACTACCATATTATGCAGTTTCATTAGAATGTAAATGATTAATAATGTTGTGTACATTTCTATTAAATATATGATGCATCATCCATTGCTTTTCCTTGCTTATCTAAAGTTTCTATTTCTAAAACACAAAAAAATGCATAGAAATATAGCATGTATAAATTTCAGCATTATGGTTTTATGATACAATCACAGGGTAAAAGCAGAATCATTCAAGCAAGAATCTTTATTTTTAATCCACATTATATCAACTAATGACATTATTTCTATTTCTTTTTTCTCTTCCCCTTTTATTAGGGTATGTTTACTATGCATAACAAATACATTCATTGTGAGAAACTGGTACAGTTAAATACAGATCTAGGACATTTTTGTTTCCTCTTTCTTCCCCCCAATCCCCTGATCTATCTATCTATCTATCTATCTATCTATCTATCTATCTATCTACCTATCTTTTTCTTTTCGAGATAGAGTCTTACTACACAGTTCAGGCTGATCTTAAGCTCACTTTGTAACCTAGGCTGGTCTCAGACTTGCAGTGATTCCCCTGCCTCATCTCCCTGGTTACAGGCATGTGCCACCACGCCTGCCTCTCCATTTCTAATTGCAGAAGGATTGAAATAACTAAAACAAATACTGTTTTTGATCTTTACAGGGTATGGTCCATTTTTAATATTTTAAAAATTAAACAGAAATTTTGCAGGAAATATCCATAAAATCATATGGGAATTTCATTTCAATGAATTATGTTAAAATTAGTGGTGTTCTAAGTGGAATAACTAACCTCAGTTATATACAATTTATCTTGTATGCAATTATTTTCTGTACTGAACAATGGTTTAGAGAGATATAGCCAATATAGAATGTAAATGAGTCATTGGGATTATTATATTTTTGAAGCAATTTTTCTCTTACAATGCACTTTAGAATTTCTTAATCGTATGATCTAGATAAGGATCCTAGCAATTCACTAAATTTTTAAAATTGTTAAAAAATGGTATAATATTAAAAAATTCCAAATAAATATTATACTGTATATTCAGCATAAAGTATATACTGTTTAGTATCATAACTTGTAATTACTTTTGATACTAACTTGGTAATTAGAGAATTATTTTGTGAAGCTTGGGGAAATAAGTTCAGAATAATTCCTTAATGTGCCTTTAGTGTTTGTCTTGTACCAGATGATAAGCATTTCTTTTGCATTTTTCTAAGCTATTTCTGTTTTTTACTGTCTAGGGAATTTTAAATATGCTTATACTACACGGAGTCATGATTGTGTTGTCTCCTTGAGTGTCAAAGTTATTGTTGAGTGATTTAATGTCTGAAAAATGTGGCAGGGTTTTTTCTATTCTAGTTCTTGCAAGATAATTGCTTAACTAAGTATGTTAAATCATTTAATTCAGTAAAGTAATCAAATTATGTTTCCTTACAATTTTAGAGATGTAATTCTACAATTAAGTCTGAAAAGATCATTTAATGAACAGCCTTATTCAAGGAACTTACTCATATCCTACACCGTATTACAATTTAAACTGTATATCTTTAAAAGTTGTAAATTAATTATTCTTGGCAATTACTATACTTCTTTTTTATGCACTGTGTTTCGCTGAACACTTAATTAAAGTAAATCTTACCTTGATATAAATTAGTAACAAATTGAAGCATATTTGAAGTCCTGAGTTTGCTACGCAATTAAAGACAATTTTGTTATATTTTGTTTTACCTGCCAAGAACAAGAATGATAGTCTTCAATTTTCAAACTTATTTGAACATATGCTAAAATTGTAATTTAATAGCTCTAAGAATTTATTCATATGTTCCCTTTCAATTGCTGTAATATATGAGAATTAAGCACTTTTGTATTAAGGACTTCCTAATTAAATACTGAGATTGGATTGGAAATTGGGTTTTTATTCACAGTGATTCTTCTTTTCCCTTATTGCTAAGGAAATATTTTGTACTTTGGCTATACCCATTACTTAAGTTTACAGTTCTCTTCCTTGTCCAGGTTTATTTGACTGCTAGAACTTTTTCACATAATATTGTATAATACCTTTATTTTGTGCAGCCATTTTTCTTTTAAACTGCAGGTATACTCAGGTATACCTTTTAGTAAAATTTGACCAGTGGTTAATTGTCCAGTTACCTTGAATAGATTAAGAAGTTCTTATCTGATTAGTGGAGCACCATTCCAGGTATGTCTGGATGGTAGATATATAAACCACAAAGTAGGAAGGAAGACTCACCATGATATGTATGGCATGACTCAGTAGACTTGTAGTTTGGGTGGAATAAAAAGGAAAAAAAAGGAAGTCTTGCCTTTGGCTTCTTCAGAGGAGCTCTGGTCTTTGCCATGACCATTGGCTATTCCTCTTAAGTTCCTTCAACTTCTAGCACAGACTTTCTAAACTTCAGCGTAGACTTTTCAGGCCTCCAATGTGGACTATTCAGACTCTTTGGCTTTTACATACAAATTTGAACTGGACCTTGAAGTGAGTTGGAGGCCTTAGACTTTGGACTGGGGCGTCTAGCTCACCAGTGTTTAGATGACCCATTCGGATTTTTCCACTACTGAATAGGCAAGTAGGGCCTGTGAGCCCACTTTGTAGATCCTTTGTATATCAAATATAAATATATACTATAATGTATATTCAGTCTGTTCCTCTAGTGAACCTTAACCGATACACTTCCAATATAACATGTTGAAAATACTGTGTAGTCCTTACATGGAATTTATTTTGCCACCTGCAACTTATGAAATTCATTTCATTGTCTCAACTGTCACAAACTAATGAAAAAAAATTCAAACTTCACATATAATCATCCAATTGGAAAATCCAAAGACTTCAATTTTTATTCTATCAAATTTAACACATCTAAATGCTTTAATTATCCCTTTTTCTTTAAGTCTTTCACATTTGTCTTCAAATTTCCCATTTATTATATTTATAATACACTATGTCTCTGCTTGTTACTTTTATTCAACTGTAACTTAAATCTGGAGATACTAAGAAGCAGTTCTAAGTGCTGTTTGGCTTTTCTATCAATTTTTACCCCATGTCTATCTATTCGATTACCATGATTTTAACACCTTCCTGAGCAAAATCATGTGATTATAAATGAAAACACATATATGCAAATTCCCCAGAAGTATGGAATGTTCGGTTCCCAACTATTTCCTGCATTAATGAAAGATACATAGTTTGACTAAACTTAAAGTGTAGGTTACTAATACATGTCTCCTTCCTGATTGTTATTTTTTTTTATTTAAAGAGAAAAAAAGGAAAAAGGTAGAAATATTACAGAATTTGAAGGAAAGAAGATAAACAGTAAGAAATCACTAGTTGATAAATTACATATTGTTCTTTTACAAATAGTTATTCAATTTTTATTCTATCAAATTTAACACATCTAAATGCTTTAATTATCCCTTTTTCTTTAAGTCTTTCACATTTGTCTTCAAATTTCCCATTTATTATATTTATAATACACTATGTCTCTGCTTGTTACTTTTATTCAACTGTAACTTAAATCTGGAGATACTAAGAAGCAGTTCTAAGTGCTGTTTGGCTTTTCTATCAATTTTTACCCCATGTCTATCTATTCGATTACCATGATTTTAACACCTTCCTGAGCAAAATCATGTGATTATAAATGAAAACACATATATGCAAATTCCCCAGAAGTATGGAATGTTCAGTTCCCAACTATTTCCTGCATTAATGAAAGATACATAGTTTGACTAAACTTAAAGTGTAGGTTACTAATACATGTCTCCTTCCTGATTGTTATTTTTTTTTATTTAAAGAGAAAAAAAGGAAAAAGGTAGAAATATTACAGAATTTGAAGGAAAGAAGATAAACAGTAAGAAATCACTAGTTGATAAATTACATATTGTTCTTTTACAAATAGTTATTCAAGATACAGAATTAAAGCACACAAAGTGGACACTAAAGCAGTGAGAGTGCAAACAGATCTGTTCAACAATCCAACAAGAACCTAGAAATATGGTTATCAATCCCACACATCTAAACATACATGCAGCTATATCTTTTATAGTGCTTCCTATTTCCTCCTTTTTTTATAATAGCAATTATACATTTTTAAAATTTTATTTAAAGAGAAGAGAAAAAAAACAAAACAGAAAAAAGGGTAGCAACAGTACAGAATTCTAAAAGAAAGAAAGAAAGAAAAAGGAGAATGAGAAAAAGCCCCACTAAGAAATCAGTAATTTATAAATTACCTACTGTCATCCTGGATGTAGTTGTTCAAGTTACAAAGTTAAAGGATATATAGTAAATAGTCAAAGAGTCAGACTACAAACAGTTCTGCTCAAAGATCCAACAAAGATTCAGCAATATGGTCATCTATTTTACACACTCAAACATACACACAGTTATATCCCTTAGAGCACCTTCTTTTCCTCTCTTTTTTACAATAGCAATTACACATTTTGGTTTTATTACACTTGTAGTTCTTATTTACTTTTTGCACTAGAGACACAATATGATATTTATAAATATGATTCTTATTTATTTCACTAATGAGGATAGTCTCAAGTTGTCTCCATTTGCCTATAAAGGCCTCAAGATCATCCTTTTTATAGCTGAGAAATATTCCATTGTAAAAAAATGCCACATCTTTTTCATCCACTCCATAGTTGATGGGCATCTTGGTTGTTTCCAGGATTTAGCTATCATAAATTGTGTGGCTATGAACATGGGTGCACATATATCACTGTGATATGAACTTTTCAGTTCTTTGGGGAAAATACCCAGGAGGGGGATGGTTGGATTGAATGGGGCTTCCAATCCTAGTCTTCTGAGAATTCTCCATATGGATTTCCATAATGGTTGCACCAGTCTACATTCCCACCAACAGTGGAGCAGTGTTCCTTTTTCCCCACAGCCATGCCAACATTTGTTATCAGTTGATTACTTAATGGCAGCTATTCTTTCTGGAGTGAGATGAAATCTCAATGCTGTTTTAAATTGCATTTCTTGAATGACCAGTGATGGTGAACATTTCTTCATGTATTTGTTTGCCATTTGTATATCTTTCTCTGAGAACTGTGTGTTCATCTCAGATGCCCATTTTTGGAGAGGGTCTTTGAATTTGGGGGGCTTGATGTTTTTCAATTCTTTATATATTCTGGACATAAGTCCTTTGTCTGAGGGGTTGCTGGTTAAAATTTTTTCCCACTCTGTTGGTTTTCTTTTCACTCTGTTGGTGATTTCCT
>PVLA01008797.1:46375-84036 GCA_004027455.1 Hydrochoerus hydrochaeris | reverse complement strand
AATTTTAAACAAAAAGATATACATTCTTTAGAATTTGGGAGAAGAGTAACTTTTTCCAAGTTCTGAGTATTTAACTAAGAGACAATAAGAAACCTGGCTTGTATAATGTTGTCCACCCTGATGTTTGCAATGTTGATCCCAAACTAATACTGAATACTGTAGCATGGAGACAGAGAAACCCATGGAGTGGAGCTTCATTTGAAAAAGGGATCATTCCATCACTCCATGAATGTAGGACTCCAGGCCTTCTTCCTTATCAGCCAGCTCTTGGACCTGCACCCCTCAGAGTGGCTTTATATCTCCCTCTCCCTTTCTTCCATTAATAAAATTTAATCTTTCTTTGCATAGTTGTTTGATTCCTCTTTCTTTTTCTACATTTGACAGTCAAAATTCTGTGAAAACTGAGGGTGTCCTGATGTGTCCAGTTGCACACATATACTGGATACCCCAGATTTATATTGCCACTAAGCAGTTTAGGGTATGACAGAAGAAAAATACTCAGGACTTGGGCATTTGGACCAAAGCAATTCCCTGTGATGCTTCTCTTTACTCCCTTTCCATGACTGAGGGACACTGGCATGCATTCTAACTACTAGTCTGCACATCCCAGCAGTGATATTGCAAGAAATTGCCTGCTTCTGAAGGAGCAGACCAATCTTCATTTTCCTGAAGTAAAGGGAAGGAAAGGTCCTCAGCTTTAAGAAAATGGAAAAGAAAAAAAAAAAACCCCAGCAAAGTCAATTTGTGTTTTTCACAAAAATTAATGTTCAGCGAAGCAAATTTAAGTGTTTCCAACTGTTCCAGTACAAGAGTGTTAGTAATAATGCCTCCTTAGTGTACAACATTCAAAACAGTCCTCCTCATTGTTAGCAATTATTGCGTGTAAGGATAAAATACACATTGTTTTCCTCTCTTGAAAATGAGGCATGAAGGAAAAAAAGAGGAATTAAGAGATTTTATCTGTTAGGTGAATGTTCTGACAAATTTACCTTCAACAAAAATCACTATTGTTGTTGGTTTGGAACAACTCTGAATGTTTCAAAGCTCAGGTTGCATGCAAGGACATGGGACAGTAGGACCCCACTTGTGTTGCTCAGGTCCATAGTGAGATAAAGTTATGTGACCATGACTCAGCACAAGTCCTTTCATGGCTCTCTATGAGAGTGTAAATGTGAGATAACAACCTGTATAAACTCTAAAGATGCAGGAGGCGCTTTCTGGCTCTTCTGCTCTACACTTCCCCATGCTTCCTGCTATTTCTGGTTATATGCACATGTGTTTTCTTAAACCTTGCAACCTCACTCACACAAACCTCTCTTAGACTCCACAAGCAAGATAACAATGAGGAATGCTGAAAAAAATATTTTACTCTGTGTTCCTGTTTCTTTACATGAACAATGGTTCTTAAATATAATGGGAAACATTTTTTTACATTCCCCACAATTTTTTCCATTCTCTTATTCTTTTTTCTTTAAAACATGAAAACAAAAAAGAAACCATAAAGAAAAGAAACAAATTTTATCATTAAGTGCTTTGAGAAATATTTTGCAGCCAAGAACCTTCAGCTGTCCATGCCTAACCAGCTGCCTGTGTAGAAGCCAGCCCAGTTTCTTCTCATTAGCCACTCTTCCTACAAGGCAGAACACCTAAATGTTAATTTGTTTCTTTGTGGAAAAATAAAAAGTTGGTATTTTGTAAAAAAAAAAAAATCTGCCTATTAAAAATTACAGGGTTCTATCCATAACTCAAATTAATTAACAAAGAAAATAATGGACAAATGGAAAATTCCTGCTGGTGAGAGACAGCAGGTTAGATTAGAGCCTAAGATTATGCATGATCAGTGCAATACTTCCCACCTTCATAGAGTTCAAATAAATGTCACAGTGACTTACTTTCAAGTGCTTTTGTAGATATGGATATTAAACTTGAATGGCAAATTCACAGAAATATTTTAAATTGCAAAAGTATATAGAAACCAGCAAAGGTCTTCAGTTTAGGTAGCTGAAGGGGGGGGGTCATCATGATTTGGGGTCTAGATTGGCTCTCTTGCAAGAGATAGAAGTCAGCTGTTAAAGATTGGCAGGTAGGCTGATTAGGGCTGATCAATTCCTTAGGCTGTTGTTATTGTTCTGGAATCTTTATGAGTGAAAAGTGGTCTAATCACTGGGAAAACATTGTCTCTCTGTGTAGTGAGCCCAGTTACATAGAATTCTATATTTTAAACATTAAAAGCAAAAGATAATATTGGACATACCACCTGTTTGATTGCTCATGCATAAAAAATTTATGGCAGAAGATGAACAAGCATTTCTCATCAATTTACAGTCCTTTTAAAGAAACAAATCATCAACTGAATTTGGCAAGGCTGCAATCACCTCACCAACCTATTTTTGTCCTCCAAAGATGTCTGGCTACCATCCTTGAGATACAAGTGAATGTATCCTGTTATATTTTTCAACATTTAATGACTAAAACAAATAAACTAGTTTCCCAGGATGCCCAGGTGTTGTTCATTAATGGTAGCACTGCAGTTAGAGACAGTGAAGCTGAGGGATCCATTCCTTTTCCTTTATTCAGCTTTAAACACCAAAGTCTTTATTAACTATGTATAGGTTCACTGAAGCAGTCAATCAAAGGCACTAGTGAGAGAAGGTGTGGAACACCGTAGGAGTTAGAGATGTCTGAACACAATGGGAGGCTCCTTGAGCCAGAGGCATCTGGCCAGCACAACAGGCAGTTGTGTTAGATCTCTCTGGTCACTATGGAAGGCATGTGGTCTCATTCATTATGTACATGAAGCCTGAAATATTAAAGATTCCTGCTTCTCTTCCTCCTCCATTTTACTGTTTGCATTCTGCCAATTCTTGCTGCTATCATCCTATGGCCTCAACTGACAGTGTAATATTACTTTTTATGAGGTGTATGATATGTAATTCTTTTTATATTTATTTATATTTTGCCATAGAAACCTAGAATATTTTTGGCCCATTTAACTGTAAGAGCAGCCGCAGTGGTGGGGTAGAGGCAGAAACAGCAGTTTCCCAACATTCATCTGTCATTCAAGAAGCCTGGTTTACCAAGCATTTCTGTAGAAACATAGTACATAGAAAGCTGTTCAATGTTCCTTACAAAACTGACATGTATTTCCATGGAAGGAGGAGCCTACCCAGCATACTAAATAAAGTCCATTATTCTATTTCTTGGATAGGGTAAATTTTCCTCCACCTTTAATTGAAAACTGGAGGTAATGTGCTAGAATTTTATTAGCTTAATACATGTGTGTATGAGTTAATGTGCATGCAGTGGCCCATTTTTTAATAATAGCTTTACAGAAGAAAACTCATTTTACCATATTCAGGAGTCTTTGTATTGTCCTTTATCATAAGAAAATGTCTTTGGAGGTTGGAAATATCAAGATTTAGAGTATTGAAGTAAACTGGTTGATCAATTTTTTGAGAGTATTCAGAACAAAAGACATATCTAACAGTGGGCAGAAAATATGTAATCTGGGTATTGTATTGATATGGAAGTTAAAGTTTATGTTCATTTTGGATATTAAAAATATGAAAAAATAGGACTGGTGATTTAGCTCAGTGGTTTACATGCTTACCTGGCAAGTGTGAGGTCATGAGTATGATCCCAGGTATATGTACACAAATATATCATGTCTGCCCAAAGGAATAAAACCCTCATATTTTTCATGCCAACACTGATATAGCAGAGCACATAGACTATGCTGAGAACACTATCAAAGATTAATACACAAGTGGTTGCTCTATGGGTGAGCCTGTGTTATGGTTTGAGTTTGGAGGCCCACAGAAACTCCTGCAATCATGGAGGTGGGCTTCTAGAATTCACAAATGAATGACAGTCCAACACTGGTGTTCTAGGTGTGAGTGCTAGACACAAGTGTGTGTGGCCTGCTTAAAATATAAGGAACAGAAAGAATCTCTCTGTGATCATCTCCTTTTGCTATTGTTTCTTGTGCTGTTTTCTCCTCCTGAGATCTGATGACACCTACCATGTGTCACTCTGACTTTCAGACTGCTGATTATTGACAAAAGTCTCCAAAGACAGTAAGCTAGATAAATGTTTCCATCTCTGATTTAGAAGGACAGGTATATTGTGTCAGCAATGAAAGACAATTAGCCAATAGCAAATTTGGTACCAAAGGAATGGGGTTTTTGCTCTGACTGTACCTGACCTTGTGGTTCAACACTTTTTGGGAATGGCTTGTGGGAAGATTTTGGAAAGGTTAGGAAATGTCCTCTGAATTAGTAAAGCAGGATCACCTTATGCTATTTTACATAGGAGATTCTGCTCAGAACACAGAAGACTGGAATATTGATAGAAATCCGGACATTAAAGATCATGTTCAGGAGCTTTGGCCACCAGCATTGAGTGTTCATAGGGTTTAGAGAACTCAATTCCTTCTGCTCTTAGTTGGGATTTTGAATGTGCAAAGCTTGTGCTTTGTCATTTTGTCATTCTTGCATTTGCCTTGGGAGGAGGTTCCCAGTGCAAAGTCACTGTCTTCCAGCTAGCCCTGCCATCAGGGATGCAGTGGAGGAGACTCTGAGTTCCAACTCACTGTATTCCAGACAGCACATTTGAGATGTACTAGAAGTTTTTGTTGTATCTATATCTTTTCCATTTGTTTTATTCTTTTATTTTCTTGTACTACATTTTTCATGCATACTTTGTACATTCAACATAGAAAACTTGCACCTGTGCATAAGATACCATAATCATGCTTTAGCCCATGTTCCTCTTGCCTGTCTTCATTCACTCTTCCCCTCCCAATTTACAATAGTTTCCATTTTATAATTCAATTGTTCCTGTTTCCCTTCATCCTCCTCTTGTTTCCTCCCCTTCCCCATTTCAAAGAATTCTTCTTAATTGTCAGCATTTATTCTCCACTCCAATCTTCTTTACACTTTCCATGCCTCTAACAAGAGAAACAATATGATACTGTATCTGTGCTGTACAACTTCTGTCTCTAAGGTTTATTTTTATTTAGAAAGAGGAAGAAAGAAGAAAATAAAATAGAAAAAAGTAGAATAATACAGAATTCCAAAAAAATTATCAGTAATAATTCAGTATTTGATATATTTTATATTGCCCTATTTGAAATAGTTGTTCAAGTTATAAAATCAGAGCATTAAATGTGGATAGACACTCAAAACATTGACAGTGCAAGACATTCTCTTCAATGTTCCAATAAAAATTTAGTAATATGGTCATCTATCTTACACATTTATACATATAATTATATCCTTTAGAGCACTTTCCTTCCCTTTCATTATTATTTATTATCCATTTTGGATCTTATTATTTTTTCAATTTTTATTATTTTTTACACTATATAGACAATGTGATATTTACTAATGTGAGTCTTGTCTATTTTACTTATGATAGTTCCAGGTGGCCTCCATTTACCTATAAAGCCTCAAGATCACCCTTTTTACTGCTGAGTAGTATTCCATTGTATAAAAATACCACATCATGAGAGATCCAAGATGGCAATTGAGATGTAGGATGGTAGAGAGCCTCTCTGAGAAAAAACAACTCAAATGATGGAATCTGACACCATGGAGAGGACAGGATGAAAGGAGAGGAATTCTTGTGTCCCAGGAAGAAACTGATGAAAAAGAAAAAAAAAAAAGTAAATAAAAGAAGAAGCATGGTTGGAGATCTGAAGTGGGGCATGCTCCAGTAGCTGTGCTGGGCATGTCTTGGAGTCCAGAGACTCACGATCGAGCTGGGGTTGTGGGCCTGATGAGAGTGGGAGTTTGTTGAGCTTGAGACCCTTGGCAGGAGGAGACATTGCAACAGGGAGCTGCACGGACTTTGGTGAGTGCTAGGAACTGGAACTCCTCAGAGCGAGATCACCGGGAAGATGACATATTGGATTTGGGCAAGTCAGGCTTGAATCAACTCTGAGGTACCTTCATTCAGTGGCTCCTTGCCCAAAATGGATTGGTGAGATCTGCTTGGGTTGGGCCATGCTCCTGATTGGGACCAATAGTCAGGCATCCAAACCTATGACATCCAAAGGGCACAGTCTAACATGCAGAAGTCACTCACTGATTGAGAGGGGAGGGTCCAAATGACACTGCCACCCCTTGGTGTACCTCACAGATCAATAGCAGACAGGGGAGGGCAGCACTGCCCTAGCCAGTAAGCTGCAGAGGGACTTAAGGCTGTATGTAAAGGTCCAGACAGCTCCACCATTCACCTGTGTGAGGGAAACCAAAAGCATGACAAGACAGAGAAATAGCAAAAGACCTTCAACCACTGGCCCAGACAAAATAAGCCCAGGAGTGGTGAGTACAGAGGAGATCGAGGGCAGCAGACATGCAGTATCAGACATGGTCTCATTGGAAATCAAGAAATACTTCAGGGACCTCATTGATAAATTAAAATCTGAAACTCTAACTCAGGTGAAGAAAGATATAAGAAGATTAATAAAAGAAATGCTGGGTACTCCTCAAGAAGACACAAATGGAAGAATGGAGGAACCCAGAGAAAGAGAGAAGCCTTTGATGAAAAATATAAACAAAATCTAGAATACATGAAACAGATCCAAAGAGAATATCAGGAAATTAAAGCTCCATTGAAAGCTGGAAAAACTTCATAAATGAAACAAAAGACAGACTTTTAAAACTTGAACATAGGTTTGCAATATATGATCATGAAAGGAAGGATCTCTTAAAAATAACAAGGAACCAGGAGGTAATGATACAAAGGCTAGAAGGTGATAAGAGGATTCATAACTTAAGAATAAAAAATGTGAAAAAAGAAGCAAGAACAAACACAAATGAAATAAAAAGATTATTCACAGAAATAATTAAGGAAAACTTCCCAAGTATAGGAAACATAAGTAATGTTCAGATATATGACACATACAGAACTCCAGCCAGCTACAACTAAAACAGATCTACACCCAGACATATAATGGTCAGGATCCCAGAAATCCATCACAAAAACAGAATATTAAAAGGGCTCAGAGAAAAGAAACACATTACCTATAAAGGAAAACTCATCAAACACACAGTGATCTTCTTGATGCAAAGTATCAAATCAAGAAGAGCATGGAGTGAAATATTTCAAGCACTGAAAGAAAATAACCTCCAACCCAGATTGACATACCCTACAAAACTGTCTCTCAAAATTAGTGGAGAGACAAGATATTTCCACAACAAAGAGGAACTGGAGGAGTTGGTGACCACCAGTCTGACTCTGCAAAGAATACTGAAGGACATTCTAGACAGAGAGAAGAAAATCACCAGGATTCCAGGAACAATGACAGAAAGGCCTCAATGAAAGGGGCAGATAGTGGAATGAAGGAGAAAAGTAAACAACAATGACAGAAAAATAGCATAGTAGAGATGAGGCAGAGAAGATTGGCTATATCACTGTTTTGTCTTGACTGATTTTATTAGAATCTGGTATGCTTGAGTGTGTCAAGTCTGGGAGTAGGAGCAACTACTCTGGGGATGGCAGGATTCAAATGGATACCCATTCTGAGTTGATTATTAACTGCCTTTGAAGTCCTATAATGTCTCCAATGTTTAGTTTTTATTAATAGTGCTATCTACCACTAAGTTTAATTATATTATGCTGATGATATAGACAATTTTATTGAAAATAACAGGAAACATCATGGTGACAACTGTAGAACACCTAGTATTGTGGTTTTATATGTCCTCATTTCATGTTTCTCTAGGAATTTGTATTGTTGACTTGTTTTGGTTTGTTTTCCTTCTAATACAGAAAGTCTAGGTATGCACGTATAGGCTTATACATCTGTAGAATTTCTAAACAGTTTACGAGAATTGACTATGGTTATTGTAATAAAAGAGAGAGGAAAGGGAAGTATTCTAAAGGATATAACTGCATGTATGTTTGAGTGTGTAGGACTGATGACCATAACACTGTTTTTTGTTGGATAAATGAACACAGCTGATTGCAGTCTTACTGTTTAAATGTCTACTTTATATGCTTTACTTTTGTAACTTGAGCAACTACTTCTAGGAGGAAAATATGTAATTGTCAACCAGTGATTTCTTACTGTTTTGGGTTTTTTTTTGAAATTTTGTATTATTTCTATCCTCTTTCAGTTTCATTTTTTTCTCTAAATAAAAAAAAAATTTAAATACTATATCTTTTCCATCTACTCTGAGGTTGATTGGCATTTTGGTGTTTTCCAAGATTTAGCTATTACAAACTGTACTGCTATAACCATGGGTGCAAATATATCACTGGGTCACTTAATGTTTGATCTCCACATGCATCCATTTTTCTACACATGAGTCAAGATTGTCATTCTTGCTGGCACAGTAGTATTCTGTGGTAGAAACATACTTTGCATATTCTCTATTGAATGCCTATTTCATGGTTTTCTTTCATATGAGAACCATTCAATGACACCTAATGTTTCAACCACATCAAAACTTGATGTCTCTATTACTTTTCTATATGATAATCATTGTATTTGGCTTGATGCTACCAACCTGTAATTCTGGCTACTGAGGTTGGAAGACTGTAATTTTGAAGGCCATCCTTGATAAATTACCAAGACTTATTCATAAATAAAAAATTAAGCAAAAAATGGCTAGGTTAAGTGCTTTTTAAGCTCAATATCCAGTAATATAAACACAACAAAACAAAATAAAAAGTAGTGAAAGAAAACAAGAAAATAAGAAGCTTGAGAACTCAATGGAAGCACTCTTTTATAATGTGTTCATTTACCTGGTGGACTGGAAAATCACGGAATGTTAAATGGTAAACCAACTGTGTGATAAGATTAGAACTTCTTGTCTAAATTTTAGTTTATTTACTATATATATATATATATATAAACACAATACAGAGGAATGAGGAATACAACCATATTCCTCATAGGTAATACAGGCTAAAAAATTGTTAAATTTGCTCAAAAATTAATTACAAGAACAAAAAAGAGTAATTTTATCCCAAAAGTTTGCACCCCATAATACATTCCACTTGGTAGTATATACCATTAAAATTTTTAAAATTCTAATAAACTTGGAACTATCACAGCAGGAAGACCATGCAATCAGGTAAAGTCTAAAAAGAATGCTTTTGAGATATCTTGATACTGCACAATGAAAGCACCTTTTTTAGTGCTAATTTGGGGTTGATGAGATGCTTGTGTTTTTCCAGAAAATGCTGAACAGTCTATCTGAGTGCCAGGGCATGTTACCTGATTGTATTGTGGACTGAAACCCAGAGAGAGAGAGAGAGGGTTGATTCTACACTTTACAAGCAAATATTTAGTCGTATGATTGTCATACTTCAGACATAATGATACAACTGATAGACAAGGATGAAGCAAGGACATACCTGGAACCAGTTGAAAGATTTGATCCAAGATGCCCAGGAGATTATAACAAAAACCACAGGTTAAGTAGGTGATAACAATGTATAGAGACACCAAAACTGAAAGCTATAGCAAAGACGGGGACAAAATATTACTGGGATTCTTAAGATTTAATTCAGAAACACGTGTTAAGTGTAGATAAGATTTTGTCTTTTCAAATACTTCAACAGAGTATCTCTACTAATTGACTTAAATCAAATTCTAACTGTTCCATTTCTAAATTGTACAAGTTATTATAACTCAATTTGGCCAAAATTATATCTAAATATAAATTATATCTGAGTGCACTCTGAATTTGTAAGATGTGTGTCAGTCTGCCTGTGTATCAGTTGTCTGTTTCTCCAGTATGTTACACTGTTGAGAGTTGACTGATCTAGTCACAGGTGTTGAACCAAAGGCACAATTGCCCACACATGAGGGCTTAACTGGCACAGAGCACCTCAGAAATCCCCTGAGGACATTTTGTGTTGAAGGTGCAAAGGTGATCAAGCCCTGAGAACAAGATGCATAAGAAGCAACCTAGTTAAGACAAGGATCATAATACAAATGTATAAATGGCCCCCCTGAAACTTAGAGAGCGCTCAGTGACACCAATCAACTGTGTGCTAGGTCTGTTCCAATCTGTACAGGCAGTTTGTCCAGGCCTGTCCATTTGTCCATTAAGTGAATAACTGTTCCTTTAATTAGATCTCAACAATTTTTTCTCTTTTATTTCTTTGGCATATTTGGATCATTTAATCAAAGATTAATTTGGGTCTAATATTTAAAAGCATGCTTCTGTCTGGCTCCACAGCTAGACAAAATGATGCTGAAATTTGTTGTGTAAATATAATGTATATTTTTGTTTGTTATTGACTTGAGTCTCTCTTTGTTTAAAAAATAATGTGCTAAAAGATGCGATCAGGTTTTCATGTCACCAAAATTATTATTAAGATAACTATATGTTATGATTGCAAATCTACAATAAATGTTGTGTAAGTGGAAGAAACTAATAAAAGAGGAAAAGTGCCTTGCATATTTAAAGGAGGAAAGAAATAAGGGATAAGAAAAAAGACATAAATTTGTCTTATATATAAAGTATAGCTAAAATGACTGTATCACAAATTCTGTTAGTTCTTGGGAAAGTATAATTAAAACTCATATGATTATATCAATTTGCATGTCTATATCTAATAATCTAAGCAACAGTTTTGATGAAAACTATATCAATACTACAACCATTGTCAAATTCCTATCACATTGTTTTGTAAACAATTACTGTTAGTGTTTTTGGTTACTTGATGTTGTTATTTGTCTCTTTATTTTTGCTTTTCTTTTTTGTTCTCTTAAATAAAAAAACAAAAGATAATTTATGGAAATCCCTCAGCATAGGGGAAGGATATCAGACAGGAGCCCAACTGATGCATAAGAAAGCAGCCACCCAATAATTTTGGTACTTATTCATAGATGTAAAGCCCTAGTGATATGCATACCCTCATGGCACATACCTCAAGTGAAGTTTAAAAGAATATATTTTTAATATATTCACATTGATAATTGTCAATAGTCTGATTTTTTTCACAATAAGACATTTGATTTATAGATGCCCACACAAGGGTTTTCATATGTTTAAAACAAATTTTTATTAGACTGAGGGTGTATTAAATGTATTTATGCCTCCTGATGTGCAGGTCTTCCTAAATGTAAAAGAGGGATTGTCTATGGTGAAAGAATTCTCTTTCAGATTCATCCCTCTGCTCTTAACAAAAAGTTATGAAATGTTCATTCCAGTAAAAGCAAACAAGTTAGATAAAATCTTCTTATAGTTTAGACAGAGATAAAAGATGGTAGTTTATGTAAAAATACAAATTTAGGACCATTACAAAATGCAATTATGATTGTTATGCTATAATAGTATATATGGTCATGATTTCCAATTTTCTGTCTAAGATATGTAACTGTTTGTTAGCACTAGTAGAGACTCAAACATTTAAACATCTATGCAATTCATTTTATGTTTGCAATTTCATTTTATGTTTTATGGTGTTTAATATTTAGTTAAAATAATAATGTTAATCTTCCTAACTCTATTGCTCTGTACTGTTGTCAGTCTTTCTTCTAGATGTTCAGAAATTGAGTTTTAGAGACAAAATCTTAGACAGATAGATGGGCTAAGAGGGGCCATTCAAGATCAATGGAGACCCATGGCATAAAGGAACATCTGCTGCATGATACTATACCCAGCAATTCCCTGGTCTTTTTTTATTGTAAGAGACAAAGAAAGGAAAATTTAATAAAAATTGACTAAGATTATGAGTCCACAGAGAAATGTGATCATCAGGAAGGAGAGACATCAGGAGAAATGTATCTCCCAAGCTTTAACAGAGAGCAACTTCATGAAGCAATGGTAAGTCATCTGACACTGCCAGAAGAGCTATCAGGTGCTGTGTATGGTTCCATGGTGTTCCTGGGGAGACTTAAGCAAACTTGATACATAACAAAATGTTGATTATATTTAGCACAGTTCTCACCTTAACTTGATTTGAGTATTTTTCAAGAAAGTTCAAATATAAGTGGAATAACAATGCCATGGTATTATATTAACTGTAACAGAAAATCAAATCACTAATATCTTCTGAAAATTGCTGGCTACATAGGTATCTCTCTACTGTTATAGATTAATGGCCTGTAGAGTGTTTGAACTGTGGAATGCAGGGACTAAAAATTCTTATACTACACTTAAAATTGAAATGGTTTAAGAATGAAAAGCCTTCCTATAAAATTCTACAAATACACAATCTCCAGCTTCAGTTGACCACACACCCCTAGCTTCATTAAAAAATAGAAGGTAAGAAAGAAAGAATTAAGGAACAAAAGAAGAAAGAAAGAAAGAAAGAAAGAAAGAAAGAAAGAAAGAAAGAAAGAAGAAAGAAAAAAGAAAGAAAGAAAGAAAGAAAGAAAGAAAGAAAGAAAGAAAGAAAGAAAGAAAAGACATTGAAGCTGGAAATTGATGACACAGGCAGGGCTGGTGTGAGGTCTTCCCAAGAGCAAAGTGCACCAAGGTCAAGCCATAGGAAGAAACTGCCAGAGCACACAGAAACATCAAGTCCTTAGATAATCCATGCAATGAGTTACTATTCAAAAGGGTTCCACATATGATTAGATGTATAAATTAGCATCCCTATAGAGCGCTAAGAAATTCCTTTCCACTGATTGAAAGAGTAAGGCCTCCTCCTGACTCTACCTTGTGTCTTTATGTGTGCATGCTCTCACAGTCCTTTAACCTGAGTGCCACAAGAGCCAATTTTGTCTTGAAAAACTCCTGAATTCCTACCATTCATATGACCACTAGTCTAATAACTCTTCTATTTTCAGAAAAGCCACACACTTAACAAACTGCTTCACCATAAATAGCCAAGTTGGTTTTTTCATATTATTCTTTCATGATATACAAAATTTTGCAGAAAACCTGGCTTGCAGAGTGTCCCAGAGTGTATTATGAAATGTTTTAGGTTTTATATTAGAGATTATTCCCCTGCAAAACTTACACAAAATTCAGATCCAGTGATGAACATTTGTAATCCCAACACTCAGAGGCTGATGCAAGGGGATCAGAAGTTCAAGTCCAGCCTGGCCATGTTAGCTCATCTGTCCCCTCTTATGCAGAGGACATTGTAAAGATTAGAAAAGAAACTAATGCAATTAAGAAAAATACAAAGAATTAACGAATCAAAGAGATGGCTTTTTGAGAGAATAAACTAAGTAGATGAACTTCTAGCCAACCTTATCAAGAAAAAGAAAGAAAAAAACCTCAAATCAATGCAATAAAGACTGAAAAGTGGAAAATTAGTACAGACCCTATGGATGTTCGAAAGTTTATGAACACCTACTTTGAAAATCTCTACTCACATATGGTTGGAAACACTGAGGAAATGGACAGATTTCTGGAAACATATGAACTTCCAGATTTCAAGGAAGAAGATATAACAATTTTGAATAACCCAATATCAGCTACTGAAATTGAAATTGTGATTAAAAACTTACCAACAAAGAAAAATCCAAGTCCTGATGGATTCATGGCTGAATTCTAGAAAAAATTCAGAGAAGATTTAATGCAAATATGCCTTAAACTCTTCAGTGAAAATGAAAGAAAACCAGTCCTCCCTAAGGCATTCTTGGAGGCAAGTATCACTCTGATATGAAAGCAAGAGGAAGACCCAACCAAAAAGGAGAATTATAGCCCAGTCTCATTAATATTCATTGATGCAAAGATTCTCCATAAAATACTGGTAAATAGAATGCAGCAAATCATCAAGAAGATTATACACTTATGACCAAATGAGATTTATTTCAGGAATGTAGGGGTAGTTCAACATATGCAAATCAATAAATGTAATACACCACATTAGCAGAGCAAAAAGTAAAAATCACATGATCATCTCAATACATGAAGAGAAATCTTTTGATAAGTGTAACACCTGTTCATGATAAAGACCCTAAAGAAACTCAGAATGGATGGAATGTACCTCAACATCAAAAAGACCATTTATGACAATCCTCCATCCAACATTATACTAAATGAACAAAATCAGAAAGCTTTCCATCTAAAATCAGGAACAAGACAATGATGTCCACTATAAACACTCCTATTCAATATAGTTCTAGAAATATTAGCTGGAGCAATCATAAAAGAGGGACAAATAAAAGGAATAAACATAGGAAAAGAAGAAGTTAAATGATCATTATTTGCAGATGACAAGATTCTCTATATAGGACACCCCAAAAACTCCATTAAAACACTAATGGAGGTAATCAACAAATTCAGCAGCAGAGCTGGGTACAAAGTCAGCACTCAAAAATCAATAGCATTACTGTACACAAACAAAAAACTCAGTGAGAAATTATGGAAATATTGCCTTTCACTATAGTACCTAAAAAAATCAGATAATTAGGAATCAACTTAACCAAGAATGTAAAAGTTCTATGAGCTGAAAATTATACTACCCTAAAAAAGGAGATTGAAGAGGATATTAGAAAATGGAACAATATTCCTTGCTATTGGTTAGGAAGAACCAACATTGTCAAAATGGCCATACTCCTAAAACTGTTAAACAGATTCAATGCAATCTGAATCAAAATAACAACAACATACCTTACAGATCTAGAGAAACATTCCTAAAATTCATTTGGAAACAGAAGAAATGTAGAATAGCAAAGGTGATTCTGGGCAACAAAGACAAGAGGCATCTCAATTCCTGATGTGAAACTGTACTACAAACCTACAGTAATAAAATCAGCACGATAATAGCAAAGAAGTAGACCTGCGGATCAATGGAACAGATTAGAAGATACAAACACTACTACAAAGACAGTCAGGTACCTTACATTTGACAGAAGGGCTAAACATATTCCTTGGAAAACAGATAGCCTCTTTAATAAATGGTTTGGAAAAATTGGCTTTCCACATGCCAAACACTGAAAACAGACACATGCCTATCACCATACACTAAAATGCAGTCTAAATGGATCAAGTATCTTAACATTAAAAAAAAGCACAAGATGTACTAGATGACAAGGTAGGTAGAAAGCTTGGAGACATAGGGGTAGGGAGAGAATTCATGAATGAAACACAAACTGCATAGGAAATGCTTCAAAGAATCAACAACTGGGGCTCAGATTACTAAAAAGTTTCTGCACTTCAAAAGAAATAACCAATATAATGAAAAGAAAACCTACACAATGGGAAAGAATTTTAGACAACAATCCCTCAGATAAAGAACTTATATCCAGAAAATATAAAGAATTGAAAAACATCAACCCCCCATGTTCAAATAGCTTTTCCAAAAATAGGCATAAGAGATAAATATACATTTCTCAGGTGAAGATATACAAATGGCAAATAAATAAATGAAGAAATGTTCACCATCATTGGCCATTCAAGAAATGCAAATTAAAACAGCATTGAGATTTCATCTCACCCTGGAAAGAATAGCTGCCATCAAGAAAACAACTGAGGCCACGTTGGACCTTGGGGCACTGGGAAAACAGGCAGCTGCCTGCATGCTGCTCTGGTAATTGGCAGTGGCTTGGCAAGCTATGGCAGCCCCAGGGTGAAAACCATACCAGCATTTCCTGAGATCCACAACATGCCATGTTGGACCTTGGGGTGCTTGGAAACTGGGAGCCAGTTCACCCCTCTGGTGGGTGGCTCTGAACCTACAAGGGTGCAGACTAAGAATCAAACATCCATCCCCCTCACCCCTGCTAGCAAGTGAGAGCATGTCTTGTGAGTTTGACTATATGTGATACAGCAAACAAGGGGGATTTTCTTCTGCCATATCTTTGAGGGCAAATATTTTTATCTCTGTTTTGCTCTGTTTTGATCAATGGTATTGCTCTATTCAATATTCTGTTCTTGCAATTTCTGTATTTCCTTTGATGTTGCTCTGCCTGATTGAAGGAACAACTATTGTGAAGAAAACAAGATGTACAATTGTGCCTATTCCTGTTGTCCCAGTGGCTGGCTGTGAGGTTCTGTGCCAATTTCACTGCACTGCCTCAGTTGGCTATGTCCTGTCTTGTTCTGCTGTATTTTACTACATTCAAAATAAAATAAATATATAAAATAAAAAATATTAATAAATAAGAACAAAATTTTAAAGAGTAAATAATAGCAAAACAGATTAGCAAGGTACTGTGCAACCTGAAAAATGATATAACTAAACAGATAATGGGCTTAAAAAGCAAAAGGAAGAAAAAAAAAGTGCTCTAAAGGATGTAGCTGCATGTATATTTAAGGGTGCAGCAATGATAATTGTGTTGCTAAGTGTTTGTTGGATCAGAGAACGGAGGTGTTTGCAACCTCACTGTTTGAATGTCCACTTTGTATGCTTTGATTTTGTAACTTGAACAACTACATTACAGGAAGACAATATGTAAAGTATCAAGTAGTGATTTCTTAATGTTCATTTTTTTTAAATTCAGTATGGTTTCTACACTTTTTTTCTGTTTTGCTTTATTTTTCCCCTCTCTTTAAATAAAATTAAAAAAAAAAACAACTGATAGAAATTTTTTTGAGGATGCTGGGAAAAAGGAACACTTCTCCACTGTTGATGGGAGTGCAGTGTGGTGCAACCACTGTGGAAATGAATATGGCAAGTCCTCAAAAACCTAGGATAAGAGGTTCCATTCAATCCAGCTATTCCCCTCCTGGGTGTTTTCCCAGAAAAATTGAAAAGGTCATGTCACAGTGATATATGTGCATCCATGTCCATAGCAGCACAATTTGTAATAGCTAAATCTTGAAAACAACCAAAATACCCATCAATTGTAGAGTGGATAAAAAATGCATTTTTATACAATGGAATACTATTCAGCTATAAAAAGGAACATACTGAGTTCTTTGTATGTTAATGGAGGTAATTTGAGAATATCCTCATTAGTGTAATAAACAAAAATCATATTAGCAAATATCACATAGTCTCTTTAGTGATAAAACAATAAAAACTGACACAGTAAAGGGATCCAAAATGTATAATAGATATTGTGAAAATGAAAGGGAATGAAAGTGCTTTAAATGATATATTGATATGTATAATGTGTAAGATAGATGACCATGTTACTATTTCTGTTGGAACATTGAACAGAAAGATTTGCACTCTCAATGTTTGAGTGTCAAGCCACTATTTATGCTTTAATTTTTTGACTTTAGCAACTATTTTTAAAGGTGAATTCTGTAATATATCAACTAGTGATTTTATGATGTTAAATTTTTTTTAATTCAGTATTGTTCTACCATTTTTCTGCTTTTCTATTTTGTTAAATTTTCTTTTCTTTCTTTGAAAAAAGAGAACAATATGTAGCATAACAATCATTAAATTTCTTTGATTCTCTTTTGAAAATGAATATGTTGTTGTTTTAGGTTTGCTGTTGATTATCTATTTTGGCTTTTTGTTTTTCTTTTCTGACTTTTTTGTTTTAACTAAAATAAATAAAAAAGAAAATGGAATAAAAAGAAAGAAGAGGTGCCCAGTGAAAAAGCACTATGGGACATGTAGGAGCCAGGATGTCTAAGATACTTTTGGCTGACTTTGGTCGTGCTCTTCCATTTGGAACTCATGGTGATATGCCACTGCAGTAGGGGTATCTGAAAAAATGAACAACAGGAGAAATTGAAAGGCAGCAAAAAGGGTGACATACCACAGAGAAAGCTGAAATTAATTCAAGATTAAATGCTAATTACAGATCATTGAATAGACACACTCAGGGAAACTGATGCTTACCATTCCAGACATGAAAATGTAGTTTGCCAAAAATTAAGATTAAGAGGATTTATTCTGTAAACATAAAAATAAACTTTATCCTCATAGATGAAAATTGTATAAGAAAATGTAAAATCACTATTTCAAAGCAAATAGGTAGCTAGTGAATCAGCAGTTTGGACAGGGGAAATGCATTTCCAAACAACTGAAAAGGTTGAGGTTGTATTTTTAGTCAGTTGTTTGCAACACCAAAAATATTTGACAATAGGTTTACCAATGGCAAGTAGACGTCTTTACATGTTGGATAGGGAAGAAGGCTATGAATTGTTTTTGAAATGTCCCCCAAGGGTCATGTGAACATACAGTTGGTTCAAGGTTGTTCTGAAGCCCAGACTCTATTGGCAGGGATTCAAATTTATAAAATTGTGGCCTATTTGAGAGAATTTAATCATTGGAATATGCCATTGAAGAGAATAAGGTGAAGCCAGATGTATCCCCATTTTTTTCTCTTTCCTGACTGCTGTGTAGTGAACTAGCTTCCTCTGCCACACAGCCTCTTCATGTTGAACTGGGTCACCACAGACCCAATAGAAAAAGCTAAGCAAACATAGACTAAATCTTCTCAAACTGTGAACCAAAGTAAACCATTTCTTTTGCTAAATTGATTTCCTCAGGTATTTTGTGATAGAAAACTAGGATAGAGACAAATATAGCCAACATAACTAAATATGATGACATATAACTTTAAATCTAGCATTATTATTGTCTGACAGGAGGATGTTTTAGTGCTAGTCTGGGGCATTTAGCAATTTACTAACACTCTTACAGCTGTTTCTAATTGTTGCCCTAAACTCTCATGCAGTCATAGATGGGGCATTTTCAGAGGTGGCTGCATCTACAGAGTGTAGCTCTGGAATTGATTCATGGCACAGTGCTAGACTCAAGGTCATTGTGATTAAGGATGTGATTAAGGATGTGATTGTTTACTGTCCCCCAATGGCCCTGATAAATAACCAGAAAAGACAGTGTTATGACTGGCCCAAATTGTTTGCTTTTGCTAACTTCAGTTTAAGTTCGACTAGTTCTCTTCCCTGTCTTGGAGACAGCTGATTATGTATTGAAACCTCTACAAAGTGTGAGGTCAAGAAAACTTCCCTCCTTAATTTGTGGTTGTTCAGTATTCTGTTTCAGCAAGGATAAAATAAGAAAGACAGCATTTCAAAGAAGAAGAAGAAGAAGAAGAAGAAGAAGAAGAAGAAGAAGAAGAAGAAGAAGAAGAAGAAGAAGAAGAAGAAGAAACCATCAAATAAGTGGTGTCATTGCTGTGATTGTACCTGATCTTGTAGTTTAGGAGCCTTTTGGAATAGCTTTTGGAAAGGTGAAGCATTGCATAAAGTTTGGAGACACTGTCCTGAAATGTAGAACTGGAAAACTTTGGGCTGTACTGATGATGGGAACAGAGGTGGCCCAAAGAGAAACTGTGGGAGCTACAACCACCACAAGTATTGTACGGGTAGAGCCAGAAGACCCCTTTGGTGTTCATATCTTGCCACCAATTGCTTTGCATCTTGCTCATGCAGCTATAGGATTTAATGTTTACTGTATTGGATTTGAGACTTATTTTGTCCTATTCCCTTATATCCCCATATTTTTACCTGATAGAATGGCAAAATTATCTTGTGCCATTTTATGCTGTGTTTAACTTTCTATTCATCTGTACAGAAGCTCATAGCTAAGAATTTCAGCTCATAACTGGCTGACTCCTAGGCATGGTGGCACAACAGAGGTGAATCTTAAGGAAAAAAAAAATTCACGGCAGGAGGAAAGCAGCAAAATCATCAAGCAAATCTCTTTCTATCCATTAATTTATGTAACACACCCAGGATAGGGCACCCTTAATACTCCCATTATGCCATGAATGAATTCAAGCATCATGTACTTCATCCCAGAATCACACATTCTACCTCTACCATTTCAATAATCCACACCTATGACTGCATAAGACTTTGGAGCAATATCTAAAGCAAATTAGTATATTCAATGTGGAAAAACTCTGAGATATCACACAGATGGCTTAGGGACACTAAGGTGGGCAAGGCATGCACAAACTGTGTTTCAAGTCAGAGGACAGACCACAACCAAGAAGAAATAAAGAGAATGCAAGTGGAATTCACACATGAGCAGTGTCCCACCTAGAGACAGTGTTTCAGGAAACTGTTCACAAAGCAGAAATAACAAAAGGACAGCATAGACAGGATAATTGAATCTAGATATTTAATAAAGTTATTCACTGAGTCATATTGAGACTTCATCCCCACAGTGCTTCTTAATTCCCCACTCATGTGTCTTAGGGTATTTTACATATCATTTATTTTCCTCAAGTACACAATACAGTTAATGTGCCTGTCATGGTGCTCAGTGCCAGTCATGCAGCTCAGTGGCAGAGTGCTTGCCTAGTCCTTGGCTCAATTCCAGGTAGCAAAACACAGGTTATAGCAATATCCTTCCCAGAGTCTTCTGATTAGGAGTAAATGGATACACAAAGCAGGGTCTGTGCAGCAGATAAACAGTGTACAATATCTTTAAATACAATCAAATAGTAAAACCGTAACAAAAAAAGATAGTAAAACCATAACAAAAAAAATAAGGCAAATGTGTTAATTAAAGTTGTATCACACATGTGCTGCAGGTACCACGAAGAAGGGGTGAGGCTGGGTCTCTGAAGGGACAAGAGAAGGGAAAGATCTTGTGTGAGGCTCTCTACCTTAACTGTGGTGACAGTCACAGAATATCTGCATGTGGTTTAACGCACACCTGAACACTGCCAAACATTTCAAATTTACTGTAAATTTATACAATATTTATACCAAAACCTATTTTCATGAGCACATATAAACACAAATGATAGTTTTTTAATATATCTGAACAGCTGCCTTTGGCAGGGTAAGAGTGGCAATGGAGAAAAAATGAATTGAAATAAACAAATAAATATAACCCCTGGGTGATAGTGCGCATATTTTTTTCCCAGCACTCTGACAGGCTGAGGCACTATGATAACAACACTGAGCTCAGTTTGGGCACCTTAATGATGTGGAGAAATCTTTTCCTAAAATGTAAAATTAAAAATGATCCAGGGATGTAGTTTGGTCATAAAGCCCTGTTCTCAATTCTTAGTAAAAAATTCATCATCATCATCATCATCATCATCACTGAAAATTCAATTGGAACCTGTGCAACAAATTGCTGAGGAGGAGGTTATCCTTTCCGCCTAGGAGAGTAAGGAATGATTCAAAGTAGGGTAGAGGAGGGAAATTAACAAATTATGTGAGCAAGAAAGAAATGAGGCATAAAAAGTCAAGGAAAGTAAGAGTTTAAAGATATCATGGTCTCACATATCAATAACTTCCATGAATACATCACCACATTTATAAAATATTTCTTACATTCACACCAATCAAGACAAGTCTCAAAGCTAGCACAAGTTGGTGTTGTTTCATAGCTGGCTATCAGATCATGGCTCTAAAGAACATAGTGAAAGAGTTGGGCAGCCAAAAAGCAAGTGCCACTTGGGCTGTCATGTCTTTAGGTTACCAGTGGGTCCTTTAATTGAAGATGAGCAACAGGCTGCTTACTGTGTGCATCTGAAGGACAAGAGAAAGGCCTGCTGCAGACCAATTTGGGACTTTTCTAAACTCAAAGACAGTGATGACAGCTCTGAAGACTGAGGGACTCTTTTACAGTGAGCAGAGGTTGAAGCACTATGGAAGCACAGATTTTAGTGGTATAAGGAGAAGAGTAGCCTAGGAAAGAATCTGAGAAGTGCCAGAGAGACAGGCAGAAACTCTGTGGTATCAACATGAAGATAGTCAATATTTGTGTTAGTCAAATTTCTGTCACTATTACCAATATATGAGATAATCAATTTATAAAGCATAATGGTTTATTTATGGGATGGTTGTGGGGGTTTCTTTCCAGGATCAGTGGGTCCTGTTCCGTTGGACTTGTGGTAGTCAACAAACTACCGAGGGAGGGAGAAGAGGAAATAAAATGAAAGAAGATGAGTTAAGTGTATGTAAGATGAGCACATGTATATGATGTATGTAATCACTATGCACTGTAAAAATGTAAGTGAGACAGAAAGAAATAGAGAAAAATGACTACATAGATGGTAACCCTTGTGTATACATTTTTTAAATCAAGAAAAATATAATAAAATTTTGTTGAACTGGTAAGATGGAAAACAAAAAAAATTACAAAATGATTACTGGACCTTGCCATGTAAATAAAATATTAGTGAACAAATTCAGTCATTTTTTGGACTATAAAAGATGCATAGCATTAGAGGCAATGCCAGATGAGTTGCAGAGACCTTTGTAAAGACGGTCAGAACCAGGTGAAGTAGCAGAGATCTGCAATCCCAACACTCTGTGAGGCTGGGTAGGAGGATAGCACGTTCAGACTTGGCCTGAAAAGTGCAATGACTCAGTGAGAAACTCTCGTATCAAATAAAAAACAATGTTTGAGGGAGTGACTTACTCTGAAATCCCTGGATTTCAACTCTAGTGCTAAAAATAAATGGAAACAATGATGTCAAAAGGAATCAAGAACACTGTACAAAGTGTTACTTTTGATTATTTACATTTCATGATTTTTAAAAATTTTGTCCTATGCACATATATTTCAATTGTCAAAAAATAAAATTTCAAAGGAAATTAAACATTATGTACAATCAAACCAAAATACAAAATACAACTTACCTGAACCTGTGAGATGCAATAAAAGTAGTGCTCAGAGGGAAATTCATGGGGGTGAATTCCCACATCAGGAAAACAGAAGAAACACAAATAAACAACATGATGTTACACCTTAAATATCTAAAAAAAAGAGCAAATGAAGATCAAAGCCAAAAAAAGGAAGGAAATTATAAATAATAGAGCACAAATTAATGCAAAAGAGACTAAAAAACAATACAGACAATTAGAAAATCAAAGAATTGATTCTTTGAAAGAGTAGATAAAATTGATAATCTCTTAGACAACCTTATTTTAAAAAGTAATGAAAAACTCAAATTCATGCAACAGGAATGAAAAAAGAGATATCACTAGAGACTGCATGAAAATATAGCAGGTCATCAATATATACTTTGAAAAACTTTACTCTCTTAGGTTCAATAACACTGAAATAATGGACAGATTCCTAGAAACATATGAATTGACAAACTTGGACAGGGACCAAGAATGACACTAACTGTCTTACACTTCCTAGGGCATCATGGTCATACCATGCACAAACACACCAACACAGGGGTCCACCCCAGTGTCTGCAGCATCAAGCTTGGCGGATGCATCATAAACAATGAACTAAAGATGTGATACTTCTCTTTCCTTCAGCACTGTCCTCCTGAACACTGGAATCTTTGCCACAAACTGCGGTCAGTGGCAGAGTATGAGGAAGGATCAGGGAGATGGTGAACTTCTCAGGCATGGTCAGAGTTTGTTTCAGCAGTTCAAGGGCAAAGGTAAAACATCTCTAATCTACCAAATGAACTTTCCTAATGCTGAGGAAATTGGATATTTCAGGACCTACAAGGAAAACTTAAGGACTGTGTGGAACAAAAGTCTGGAAATACACTCATCAGAATATTAATGGTAAAAATAAAAAGAAACATGCTTTATTAGCTGAGCTCAGCAGTGACACAGTCCCAGGAGCTGATCAGGAAGTGCTTGATGAGCAGGAAGTTGCATAGGCTTATAAAGCATTAGAAAATAAGGTGGGGGTTGGGGTTTTCTCCTGTCCATAAAAGGCAATGTCTGCTTAATTTCTTGGAATAATGCTGGTTTACAGGAGTCAGGAAGTTACTTCTCAGAGAACATTAAACTACAAGGGGGAGGGATTTTAGAGCAGTGGGTCACAACATGAGGACAGTTTTCTGAATTTAAATTTACAAAATCATGCTTTACAGGGATGGTTACACAAGGAATAACACTATAATCTCTAAATATAAGCATAAGCTATAACATGATCTCTAAGTATAGGCACAGGCTTTTGATCATGGAGTCAAATCTTTGACTGTGTATCTTTATCATAATTAGGCAATGAGGTATATCCTTTTTGTCTAAGCACAAGCATTTTGACAGTTGGGAATCAGTCCTGCATGTGATTTAGAAGGCACCTTACAATACAGGGTCCAGCAATCAGGGTAAGTAAGAAGAGAACAATTGGTTCTATCAGAGCTGAGAGAAGAGAGGTCATCCAAGGGGACAGTGAGAACAGATTCTGAAACCAATCCTGGTCCATTTGTCACTGTTGTTCTTATTCATGGAATCCCTTCCTAAGCTTGTTCATTCTGTCTCAAAGAACTCCAGAGTGATTTGTATAACAACAGCAGGACTCCCTTGGTGCCACATATAAACCTCCCTGTTTCATGAGTAACAGGTTTAGGCCTCTGCGATTCTGGAGAACCATTTCAGACAAGGAACATAGAGACCCTTCTAGCTTAGATACTGAATGTTCTAAAGCTGCTAGATCTTTATCTATGAGGGCACTCAATTCATGGTAAATTTTGTCACCAATTATTAAACTTGTGGCCCCTAAAGCTCTAGCCCCAGATAAACCTAATCCCACAAGGATTGAGGTTAAAACAGGGGCTGCTCGGGCTCTTCTAGAGAAGTCAGATTCCAAATTTAACTGTTCTCTTCCACTAGTACCAGAATACCAGTACACTTGGGGAAATACATGTACAAGAATACATAGTTTGGTATGTCTATTAAACATATTAAGCATGATGCAAGGAGTTAAACCTGAGGTACAAGCACACCAAGATCCTGTAGGGGCTTCCATGAGTTGACTTGGCATTTGAAAATCATTAGTTATCAAAATAGAGTCAGAACATAAGTTTCCATAGGGGCTAGAGCCGAAGTTTGAGTAAACGGTTTGGCTTGGTGGTCTCAAAAGTGTTGGTGGATAGTAGTGAGCACAGGTTGAAGAGATTGTTGGGACTTAATTAAACTGTGGTTAGCAGTTTCAGCCAAATGGGCACTCTCAAGACAGGGGATAATGGGAGGCATTCTTCTATAGACGGCCTCAAAAAGAGTTATTCCAGAGACATATGGGGTACAGTGAGCATGAAAAAGGGCAGAAGAAAGGATACTTACCCAGTTTTTGCCAGACTCTAAGATCGATTTATTAAGTGTTTTCTTTTAAAGTACAGTTTATCCCTTTGCCCTGGCCTGATCTTTGGGGACTGTAGGTAGAGTGATGTTTCCAATTAATCTGTAATAACTAAGCTACTTTGTTAGTTATAGAAGCTATGAAAGATGGGCCATTGTTGGACCCTATTGATAAGGGGAGGCCGAATCTAGGAATTATATAAAAGCTTTTTGACAACAATTAAAGCAGATTCTGATTTTGTTGAGTAACCTTCAGTCCATCCAGTGAAGTTGTCTATTAAAACCAATAGATACCTGTGTCCATGTGATCCTAGTTTCCCCATATCCATGAAATCAGTCTTCCAATGTTCCCCTGGAAAAGCTGATTGGACCCAAGTTCCTTCTTGAACAGTGGCAGCCTTTGCATTTACTTGGAGGTATTGTGGACATCTTTGACTTAATTTCTTTGCTACTTTGGTCAATCTTGGAACAAAACATCTATTTCAGAGCAATTCAGCTAATTTGGAGACCTTCATGTGTGAGAAAAATTTGAACAATTAAGTCCTTTCCTTGAGTTGCAGCTATCTAAATTGGTTTATCTGGCAATTGATACCAATTTTCAGGGCTCATCTGTTTTGCTTTCAGTTTTCTAGTCAGTTCTTGATGTGATTTTGAGTAAACAAGCTGAGACAAATGAGAGGGTGATACAACCAGTAGCAGATGAGTCACAGACCGGCTGCAAGGATGATATTAAGGCAACTTCCTGAGCACTTTTATCTGTTAAAGCAAGTCCTTTAGATATTGATTTTGTCCCTTTTTGGTGACCTCTGCAATGTATTACTGCTATAGACTTCAGTAGCCAGATGGTGGCCAGCAAGGCCAGGATAAATTTGGCATGTTGATTTTTGAGCCTGAAGAAGTTAGGAGTCCTCTTCCTTGGTAAATAACCCCATGAACATCAACCGTAGCAAAGGCATAATGGCTATCTGTATATGTTCACCTTTAAATCTTTGGCTAATTTCAAGGCTTCTGTAAGTGCAATGAGTTCGGCCCTTTGGGCTGATGTATCTTGTCTAGGATTTGAGCCCAAACTACTTGTGTCTCTGTGGTCACAGGTGCTCCTGCTACCATTTTACCTTCAAAGATGAAACTGCTGTCGTTAGTGAAGAACACAATATCTGCATGTTAAAGGGCAAGGTCAGTTAGGTCTCCATGGAGATTGGTGGTTGTAGAAAGCAGGTCTAGAAAATTGTAGATGGGCATCTGTGGGTCATTGTCAGTCAGAAGTGTTGCAGGGCTGAGAGAAGAGGTTTCCTTGAATTCAATAAGGTGAGAGTTAAGCAAGAGGGCCTGGTATTGCACAGTTCTTACATTGGTGAGCCACTTATCAGGTGGAGCCCTACGAAGGGTCTCAAATACATGAGATGCCACATCTTGGAGTTTCTCTCCAAAAGTTAATTTATTAGCCTCCTTTACTATGGAGGCAGTGGCAGCAATAGCTCAGATGCAGTTTGGCCATCCTATAGCTACTGACTCTAGCCTTTTTGAGAGATAGGCAATGGGACACTGCCATGATCCCAGAGATTGAGTTAATACCCCTTTTGCTATTCCTCGTTGTTCTGCTATGAACAGCAGGAATGGCTTGGTCAGGTCAGGTAAAGTCAATGCAGGAGCCTATGTAAGAGCCACTTTCAATTTTTGAAAGGCTTGGCTCTCTTTTTCAGTCCAAACAAGTGGGTCTGAGGGAGTCCGTCCTGTGACAGCATGGAGGGGTTGAGTTAATTCAGCAAAGTCCAGTATCCAGAGGTGACAATAGCCTATAGATCCTAGAAACTCTCAAATTTGCCTCTTAGTTTGAGGCTTATGGATTTGAAGGATTGCCTGAATTCTTTTAGAGGAAAAAAACCACTTGCCTTTCACAATGGTATAATCAAGGTAAGTTATCTCTTCTATGCACAGTTGAGCTTTCCTCACAGAAACCTGATAACCCAGATATTGTAAGGTATGCAGCAAGTCTCATGTGCGCTGCATGTGGTCTTTACAGCTAGGGTCTGCCAATAGGATGTCTTCGACATATTGCAACAAAGTGATGCCTAGGTGCTTACCGTGGCACTCTTGGAGGTCCTTATTTAAGGCCTCATCAAATAGCATTGGAGCATTCTTAAAACCTTGTGGCAGCCTAGTCCAGGTCACTTGGGATGAGCCCCTGGTGGCTGGGTTGGTTCACTCAAAGGCAAAAATAGGCTGACTTACTGAAGCAGTCAGGAGGGTCAAGAAGGCATCCTTGAGGTCAAGAACCGAATATCAGGTTTGGTCTGGAGGCAGAAGACTTAAAAGCATATAAGGATTTGGGACAGTTGGGTGGAGGGTGATGACACATTTGTCCCCCAGTAATGGGGCAGGTAATCAAGAGATGTATAGGTGCACCCTTTGGGTGCATCCTGGAGGTGAACATGAGGACCATCCTCAGAAAAACTAATGTTGACCTGAAGTTTATGAAGTAAATCTCAGCTGAGCAAAGGTTCAGCACATCCAGGAACCATAAGGAAGGAGTGAATTAAAGTTTGGTGCCCCAAATGAGTAACTTTAGTATGAGTTCATGGGTAGCACTGGATGTCACCAGTGGCTCCTTATATAGCCAAAGTATTTTTGGATGTTTCCCCAAAGAGGCTCTGTAGCACAGAATAACTGTCTTCAGTGTCAACCAGGAAGGCTATGGGTTGCCCCCCCAAAGATAGGTTTACCTAGGGTTCATGGGGAGCAGATGAACCCTAAAACTGTCAGTCCTCCAGTAAGAAATGGGGAGTACCTTCCCCTTTTTCATGCTTGGGTTTTAATTTTTTGCACTCCTTCTTCCAGTGGCCCATCGTACAATATGCACATTGCTTCTTGTCCAGTGGGACCTTTGGTTGTTAGCCTTTTTCCTTTTTGGCCTGACTATGCCCTTCTGCCAACATGGCCAAAATTAGTGAATTTTTTTGTCTTGTGGGTCTTGTGGCTCTGTTGTCAAAAACATTTTGGGCTATTTCCATTAACTGTCCTAACATCATTCCCTCAAAACAACTTTTGTTATTTATATTTAATATCAGGGCTGACTAGGAGATGAAGGCTATATTAATAGCTCATCTGTTCTCTTGTGCATCTGGATCTTTAGGTCTATACATACGATAGGCCTCTGGGAGATGCTCAAGGAAAGCCGATGGAGATTCAGAAGCGAATTGTCTCACTTCAGTTACCTTAGATAAATTAGTCTGCTTTCCATTGGAGCTCAAAGAACCACTAGTAGAGTCTGGCGATACCAATGGAGAGCCTCGTTACCTCCATTGGTGTTGTGGTCACAATTAGTGTGGGTCAAGGGAAAAACAATATTAAGTTTCATTGGGTCTGAAATGGGTTTTCCAATGGTATTGAGGACAGATCAATGCACTAGAGTATGAATTTGCTCTAGTTCCTCAGACATGAAGAGAGTCTGCAAAAGCTGTAGGCAGTCATCCCAGGTCACCTGATTTGTGAAGATATCTCAAGAAGAGATATTAGTGCCTACGCATCTTTTGAAAATGGGGGGTTTTGTGCTTTCCAGTTATACAAATCACTAGTGGGAAAGGGGACAAATGTGAAAAAGATGCCTTGAGAAGAGTCTGAGGTAGAGGCTTCTCAGAGGGGGATGATGGCTTACCCACTCTCTAGCAGCTAGGACAGTCACTTTTCCAATTGCCCTTGAGATTGCAATAGGGGCAAGGCCCCAAAGGTACACAAGGGTTGGGTCACTCTCTTGTTTAATGTCTTTCTTCATTGCACTTGAACTAGAGTCTGGAAGGGGCTCAGGTATTTCTGTCTTATCCCGGTGTACCTGTCTCAGAGTTCCAAATTGGCAGGAAAGTCCCCTGATGGGGCTATTTAGCTCAAAGCATGAACAGACCAAAACACTAATAGACAATAAGCAAGAGTTAATCTAGAAATTGATGACCGTACAGGCAGAGGGAGTAGTTAACTTGACATAATGAAAGCTACAATGGTACATAGGGCATCAAGGAACATACATGAGGCATTATTGATATTTATAATTACTTTAGGTAGTACTTGAGGACAGATTTATGATTGTATAATATGTATAATTAAGCTAACAAGAACAGAAACGTGAATATGTAATATATAATGTACATATAATTATATAATTATGAACACTTTATTACAACAAATAAGGTTTCTGATCAACAAACAAAAACTGATTGAAATCACCAGTTGGCCACTATTTTATTAATCGGAGTCCTGTCCAATGTCTTTTATAATTTTAAATTTATAATCTCAACCTAATAGCAATTGGTACCAAAGGAAGGTCAAAAACAACATCTGGCAATAAAAAACTCAAAGTTGGAAGCAGCCAGATCCATAGGCAGGCAAAAATAAGAATGAAACAGGGATACTGAAAGACAGACACAAGATGGTGGAAAACCACCACAGAGACAAAATGGTGGTATCCCACCCAAATGGGACTATGTTCCAGAACAAAGGCAAAATGGCAGAAGCCAGCCCAAATGGGACTAAGTCCTGGAACAAAGGCAAAATGAGGGAAGCCTGCCAAAATGAGACCAAGTTCCAAGGAACTGGAAATATCTTGCCACAAATGGGAATAAGCCTATGGACTTAATTCCCCAAAGTTCAGAGGGTGCACCCAAAGAACAGTAGATAGGCTGAGACACAGGAACAAAGAATAGAAGAATGACAGAAGATTCAAAATGAAATGAAAGTAAGAGGTACCTGCTGGTGTCATGAAGCCTTATTACAAAAACTTTCCAAGGATGAGTCTGATGCAACCTAGAGAGCAGTCCAGGGAATAGATTCTGAAAAGGTGGGATCCCGGATGGGCTCCCAAATGAGATGGACAAAAACAACAGACTCCAAAAATAAGAAGAAAAGTGCTTTATTGGCTTTATTAACTTTATTAAAGTGGCAACACTGTCCCAGGAGCCCATTGGGAAGTGCAAGTCAAGCAGAAAGTTGCAGGGGCTTAGAAAGCATTAGATCATAAGGGGGGTTGGGGTTTTTTTTGTGTGTGTCCACAAAAGGTGACCTCTGCTTAATTACTTGCAATAGGGCTTGTTTACAGGAGTCAGGAAGTTACTTCTCAGAGAACATTAAACTGAAAGAGGGAGGGGCTTTACAGCAGTGGGTCACAACAGGAGGGCAGTTTTCTCAATTTAGATTTACAAAATCAAGCATCATATAGATGGTTACACAAGGAAAAACATTATGATCCCTAAATATAGGCATAGGCTACAACATGATCTCTAAATATAGGCATAAGCTATAACAAGTTAAACCATAATATTCCACCCCTGGTTCCACAAAACCACATGTGCATACTTTATGCAAAAGACATTTAGTGCAATCTCCAAGAGTTGCCAAAGTCTTAACAGTTTCAGCACTGCTGAAAAGTCAAAATCCAGTCTTGTCCAAGATCTAAGCAACTCTTAGCTGTAAGCCCTTCTACAAATGAAAATAAAGTTAAACACTTGTAACACTCAACAGAACAAGATAAACTGTGCCAATACAAAGTGTAAAAACAACAGGGTGATACAAGGGAATGGTACAAAAAAAAAGTCCAGAATCAAGCAGCACAAACAGCAATTCCAGAAATTCCACATGAAATATCCTACACTGTGGGTGATAAGTTTCAAGCACCAAAAGGATTGCATAGTTACATCCCTACAGCTCTTCTGGTCTTGGCAACTCCCATGGCTTAACTCTTGGACTGGTGTTATTTACTCCTTTCAGGATTCCTTACCAAATCCAATCTCCTGCCTGTTCCAACTTTCTGGGTTATCTACTTCTCCTATTATTCCACCCTCATAGCTTCACACATTGCTCTCTCAATGGCCTGGTCTTCCAGGCTTTCTGAAATCAGTGAGAATTCCATTTTAACCCCAGAACACTTGCATTCTCTATGTATGTAAAACAAGCACCAGATGGATGATGTTGAGGTTTGGAGACAGTTGGCACATGAGATACACATTTTTCTCTTGGTTCTAGGGTTTTGAGTGTCTGGATCCGTGTGCACTCTGTAACAGATTGTGAGAAACAAATTCTCTTTGTAGTCACTATTCTAGAATCTAATACACCTGCAGCCATTTTAGAATCTTGCATGACCACTACCATGCAGGAACATGGTGATCTATAGCATTTCCCTTAAAGAAAATTCTTTCACTTTGTTATGGACTTGAAACTGGTGGTCAAATTAATGCCAGTGGTATTAAATCACCATGGTGCTGAACATAAATGTTCCACCTGAGGAATGTTGCCAGCATAAATAGAGATGTGGAGAAGGAGAAGGGAGGCATTGAGGCTTTGAGTCATTGAGTCGTTGAGGCATTGAGGCATTGTAGGTTCTCCTATGTGTTGCTGTTTGAGCCATTCCTTCTCCTGGAGAAGCTCTGATCCTTACATTGAACATTGCCTCCTTGATCCAAAAGAGAATATGTGTGTGCCACTTAATCTCCATGAAAAACTTATCATACTGACCTCCTGGCATGCACAAGACTGCACTTATCAGCAGAGGAATACAGGACCTCCATGTAGCTGAGGATGGCTGTGGTTCTTTTCAAGACAACTCTGGTCTTTATAATGAGAGTGACTTCTTGGACCCAGTGTAGAACCCTCAACCTACTAGCACAGTTCCTTCACTCTGCTGCCAAAGAATTTCTTCCCACCACTGACCTTTGGAATGTCCCAGCAAGGATCCATAAAAGAGACTGGCATGAGTCCTTCTTATGGTCTCTAGACCTCCAATTGGTCTTGTGAAAGGAATTGTCAAGAGCTCTGAGCCTTCATCTGGATTCATACCAGACAATGTTGTGGGATTCATACCCTAGCTTGAATATTCTATATCTTTGGTGTTGTGGATAAATCTCCTGCAGTTTCTTGTGTTAACTCTGTGTGACCATCATAAAATAACATTATAAATGCCATGTCTGATTCTAATTGTTCTACTCACTACCCCTGACTAAAACACACTTCTTCCATTTTGAGGCTGCAAAAAGTGGCGACACTCTCCTTCCCTTGGTGCCCACAGGCCATATTATCTATTTCTTTGTTCCTTCCTAACAATGGAGATCTCAGCTCTATCTTTATGGTCTGCTGTTTTACTGGAGGAAAGTTTTCAGCCAAACTCAGTGTTTCAGGTCATCTGGTTGGACTCTGCTCTTGATTCACTGCACAAACTTGGCTAATAACCTCCAATAGTACTCATGACAATGCCTAACATTAGACTGCCTTAACATTTTTTCTGCAGAATAATTAGTCCACCAAAATTAAGATACTTCCATGAAAAACCAACTGAAGAATTTCATGATCACTAAACAAACACTACAAAGAGTAAAAACATACTCTAGAAAGAGAGAAGGATAACTATAATTCCAAAAACCACAGCAGAAGGAAACCACTAAGCAGGTTAAACAAATAGAAAAAATAGAAATCTAACAATAGAAAGGTAACAGGCAGGCATAAGTCAGTACATATCAATTATATCCATCAATAGCAAAGAGTTCAACTCATAAATAAAATGAAAGACTGGGAACGTGGATTAAGGAACAAAATCCAGCAATTTTTTGTGTACTAGAAGCACATTTAACTCAAAGGGGAGTTCATAGACAGAAAATCAAAGGATGTAAAATAATACTCCATGCAATGGGTACCCAGAAAAAAGGACCTTAAAGTAAGAATGATGCAGTGATAATGAAGGTCACCATGTACTTGTTAGGTTAAAACTTGAAGTGGAAGAAATTGTAATCAGAAATACATATGCACCAAGTAGTGAAGTACCCAGCTACATAAGATGTCTTAATAAACATGAAAGATCAAATAAACAGTAAGTCACATAAATATAGAATCTTTAATATGCCATTGTCACAAAGAGACAGATAAACCAAACAGAAATCAGCAAAGAATTAGCAGAAATGAATCAAAGTTGTAAACAAACAGACTTAGTAGCTGTGTACCAAGTGTTCCATTGAACAACATGAGAATTCTTCTCAGCTGCACATGGGACATTCTCCAAAATAGATCACTTCCTAGCCCACAGAACATGCTTAAGTAAATGTAAAGGGAATGAAAGAGTCCCAAGACTATTTCTGATTGTAACATAAGAAAATTGGAAATTAATGACAAAAAACACAACATCCTATAAACAAAAGGAAATTATCACTGCTAAACAAGCAATAGATCTCAGAACAAATAAAAAAGAAATTAAACAATATGTGCAAGAAAATGAAAATGTAAATACAACTTAAAAGTAACTGTGAGACACTATGAAATGAGTCCTCAGCAAGTAATTTATAGCAGTAAATGCCAAATCAGGAAGATGAATGAACACAAAAAACAATACAATGCTGGACCTCAAACTTCTAGAAAAATAAGAGCAGGTCAAACTGAAAGGTCAAAGAAAGGAGGAAATTATAAAGGTGAGTGAAGAAATTAATTCAACTGAAACTAAGAAAACAATTCAAAGAATTAATAAATCTAAGAGTTGGTTCTTTGAAAAATAAAGAAAATGAACAAACCTCTATTCAAACTTATGTAAAAGAGGTAAGAAAAACTCAAATCCAAGCAATAAAGAATGAAAAGAGTGAAATCACTACAAACCCTTTGGAAATACAGAATATCATCAATACCTACTTTGAAAACATTTACTCTCATAGGTTTGATAAAACAGAAAAATAGGGCCAGGGATTTAGCTCAGCAGCATAAGCACTGCCTGGTAAGCATGCAGGTTTGATTTCATTCCCTGGTACAAAAATAGAACAAAACAAAGCAGAGCAACAGAAGAAGTGGACAGATTTCTAGGGACATATGAAATGCCAAAGCTGAATTCAAAAGATGTAAAACTGGTGGATATCCCAATTCAGTAAATGAAATTGAAAATGTAACTAAAACCTTACCAACAAAGAAAATCGCAGGTCCTGATGGAATCACTGCTGAATTCTACAAGAAGTTTAGGAAAGACTTCACATCAATATTCCTCAAAGTCCACAGTGAAGCTAAAATGGAAACAAGTCTCTAACTCAATACTGGAAGAAAGTATTACCCAAATATAAAAACAAAAGAAAGTCACAACTGAAAAAATAGAATTACAGGCCAACCTCCCTAATGAGCATTGATTCAAAAATTAGCATTAAACTACTGGCAAATAGAAAAAAAAATCATCAAGAAGATTATAAACCATGTTCAAGTAAGATTCATCCCAGGAATGCAGGGATAGTGTATCATATGCAAATTAGTAAACATAATATGCCATATCAACAGAGCCAAACAAAAGAATCATATGGAAGAGTAGGCTCCACGGAAGCTCCACCAGGAGCCCACCCTGCCACCGGTAACTCGGCCCAAGCCCACCTCAGGGCAAGGCTCCCCAGGAACTCCACCAGGGGCCCATACTGCCACTGGGAACTCAGCACAGGCCCGGCTCAGGTATAGGCTCCCTGGAAGCTCCACCAAGGGCCTGCCCTGACACTAGGAACTCAGCGCAAGCCTGTCTCAGGGGAAGATCCCATGAACAACCACCGTGGGCCCGCCCTGCCACTATGAACATTGAGGAGGCCCTCCCAAGACTGAAAACTGCCCTGGACTGCTACAGATGGGCCTGCCCTCCCACCTGGAACATCAGAAGATCTCAACAGGATCCAGTTAGTGTGAGAAAATTTGGAACTTTGCTCCCAGTTGGCAAACTTTGGACTACACCAGATCGACTGTATCAATGTGGTGAGTATACCCCTAAAATAGAGGTGTACAGGGGATAATTAGGGCCAATAGTAAAAGCCCCTCCAGCTAACTGTAAGACTGTGGTGTGTCTGAAAAGAGTGTGTGTGATCCCCTCCTACACATAGAAGACACCAGGCAGAGTGAAAATGACAAAATGAAAAACCTAAATGCAGTCTCAAACATATAGTTCACCAGAAGCAAGTATATAGAGGACCCCAAAAGTAACACACCAGGAATCCCTGAAAAGATAGCCAGTGAAATAGAGGACCCCAAAAGTAACACACCAGGAATCTCTGAAAAGATAGCCAGTGAAATAAAAAAACAACTGCATCAGACTATAGAGGAAATCAAATTAGAAGTAGTCTCCCATGTAAAGATAGAAATAACAACTTTAGTAAAGGAGTTGTTGAATGCAGCTAAAGAAGAACTAGAGAAAAAAGTACATGAGCATGGGAAACTGATTGAAATGTTGAATGAACAATATAGAAAACAAGCAGAATTCATGAAAAAACTCAAAGAGACATCCAAGAAACAAAAAATTCTATTGAAAGCATGCAAAACTGCCTAAAGAAAGCTGAAGATAGGATTTTGGACCTTGAGGACAGCATCATATTAGTGATCAGGAAAGGATAAAACTGTTAAAAATAACAAAGCAGCATGAAATGACAATCCAGAAGCTTCATGATGATGCCAAGAGCAACAATATAAGAATAATGGGCATTAGTGAAGATACAGGAGTCCAGGCAAAAGACATACGTAAAGTATTTACAGAAATAATACCAGAAAATTTCCCAAACATGGAGAAAGAATCTGATATGTAGATAAATGAGGCATATAGAACACCAAACAGTCACAATCAACATAAATCTACACCAAGACACATGATTATTAAGATCTCAGACATACAGCATAAAAACAGAATATTAAAAGCTGCCAGAGAAAAGACACAACTCACCTATCAAGGAAAGCCCATTAGAATCATGGCAGACTTTTCAGCACAAACCCTCAAGTCAAGAAGAGCTTGGAGTGAGGTATTTCAAGCCCTGAAATGAAACAACCTTCAACCCAGACTGATGTAACCAGCAAAACTTTCATTCAAATTTAATGGAGAAACAAGATACTTCCATGACAAAGAATAACTGAAGAAATTCATGCCCATCAAACCAACCCTAGAAAGAGTACTGAAAGACATACTAGACAGAGATAAAAATGACCACAACCCCCAAAACAACAACAGAAAGAAACTGCCAGGTAGGATACGTAATTAAATAAGAGGAAAAGCAGAAAGAAACAACTGGAACATAACATGGCAAAATCAAACCAGTATATATCAGTGATATCCATAAATATAAATAGCCTCAATTCACCTATAAAAAGAAAATGATTGACAGAATGGATCAAGCAGGATCCCACAATATTCTGTATACAAGAAACACATCTGACCAAAAAGGAAACTCATAGATTAAAAGTCAAAGGATGGAAAACAGTATTCCAGGCAACAGGAACCCAGAAAAAAGCAGGGGTAGCTATTCTATTTGCAGACAATGTGAACTTCAATCCTAAAATGATTAAAAGACATAGAGAAGGACACTACATACTTGTTAGTGGTAAAATTCAAGAGGAAGAACTAACAATTATAAATATATATGTGCCAAATACAGGAGCACCCAACTATATAAGACAGATACTAATGGACATTAAAAAACAAATACACAAGAACACAATTGTAACAGATTTTAACATCCCATTGTCACAAAGAGATAGAACCACTAGACAAAAAGTCAGCAAAGAAATAACAGAATTGAATCATACCTGTGAGCAATTGGACTTAGTAGACATTTACAGAGTGTTCCACCCAGCCACATCAGAATACACATTCTTCTCAGCTGCACATAGGACATTCTCCAAAATAGATGATGTATTTTCCCATAAAACATTCTTAAGTAAATGCAAAGGTATTGAAATCATACCATCCATAATATCTGACCATAGCACACTGAAATTAGAAATTAATGGCAAAAGAAATTGTAAAACCTGCATAAATACATGGAAATTAAATAACAGCCTTTTGAACAACCAGTGGGCTACAGATGAAATAAAAGAAGAAATAAAACAATATCTAAAGTTCAATCAAAATATAGGAACAACATACTGTAATCTGTGTTATGCAACAAAAGCAGTCTTAAGAGGGAAATATATAGCAATAAACTGTCATATAAAGAAAACAGAATGAGCACAAATAAACAACTTACTGTTCCATCTCAAGCATCTAGAAAAAGAAGAGCAAGTTAAACCCAAAGCTCATAGAAGAGAGGAAATTGTAAATCTTAGAGCAGAAATCAATGCAATTGAAACTAAAAAAACAATACAAAGAATTAATGAATCAAAAAGCTGGTTTTTTGAGAGAATCAACAAAATTGACAAACCCCTAGCTAACCTTATCAAGAGAAAGAAAGAAAAAACCCAAATCCATGCAATAAGAACTGAAAAGGGAGAAATTACAACAGATCCCATGGAAATTCAAAAGATCATGAATACCTACTTTGAAAATCTCTACTCACATAGAGTGGAAAACACAGAGGAAATGGGCAGATTTCTAGAAACTTATGAACTACCAAAGCTCAACCAAGAAGATATAGCAATTTTGAACAACCCAATATCAGCTATTGAAATTAAAAATGTAATTAAAAACTTACCAACAAAGAAAAGCCCAGGTCCTAATGTATTCACAGCTGAATTCTACAAGAAATTTAGAGAAGATTTGATGCCAGTACTTCTTAAACTCATCAATGAAATTGAGAAAAAAGCAATCATCCCTAAGTGATTCCTGGAGGCAAGTATTACTCTGTTACCAAAACCAGAGAAAGATCCAATCAAAAAAGAGAACTATAGGCCAATCTCACTAATGAACATTCATGCAAAGATTCTCAACAAAATACTGGCAAATAGAATGCAGCAAATCATCAAGAAGATTATACATCATGACCAAGTGGGGTTCATTCCAGGAATGCAGGGATGGTTTAACATATGCAAATCAATAAATGTAATACACCACATCAACAGAGCCAAAAACAAAAACCACATGGTCATCTCAATAGATGCAGAAAAAGCTTT
>PVLA01008797.1:29546-46275 GCA_004027455.1 Hydrochoerus hydrochaeris | reverse complement strand
GTCTATGACAAACCAACAGCCAACATTATACTAAATGGACAAAAACTGAAAGCTTTCACTTTAAAATCAGGAACAAGACAAGAGTGTCCACTATCACCACTCCTTTTCAACATAGTTCTGGAAACACTAGCCAGGGCAATCAGACAAGAGAGAGAAATAAAAGAAGTAAAGATAGGAAAGGAAGAAGTTAAATTATCACTATTTGAAGATGACATGATACTCTATATAGAAGACCCAAAAAACTCCATTAAAAGACTGCTAGAGGTAATAAACAAGTTCAACAGTGTACCTGGATACAAAGTCAATGCTCAAAAATCAATAGCATTCCTGTACACAAACAAAAACTCACTGAGAGAGAAATTATGGAAATATCGCCCTTTACAATAACATGTAAAAAAATGAAATACTTAGGAATCAACCTAACTAAAAATGTAAAAGATCTCTATGCTGAAAATTATACTATGCTGAAAAAGGAGATTGAACAGGATATTAGAAAATGGAAGGATATTCCTTGCTCTTGGTTAGGAAGACCCAACATTGTGAAAATGGCCACACTCCCAAAACTGTTATACAGATTTAATGCAATCCCAATCAAAATACCATTGACATACTTCACAAATCTAGAGAAAACACTCCTAAAATTCATTTGGAAACAGAAGAAACCTAGAATAGCAAAGGCAATTCGAGGCAACAAAAGCAAGGCAGGAGGCATCTCAATTCCTGACTTGAAACAGTACTATAAAGCCACAGTGATAAAATCAGCTTGGTACTGGGCAAAGAAATAGACCTGAGGATCAGTGGAACAGATTAGGAGATGCAAGCCCAAATACAAAGACACTCAGCCACCTGATATTTGCCAAAGGGGCTAAATTTGTCCACTGGAAGAAAGATAGTCTCTTTAATCAATAGTGTTGGAAAAATTGGCTCTCTACATGCCGAAGACTAAAACTAGATCCATGCATATCACCATGCACAAAACTAAAGTCTGAATGGATCAAAGACCTTAATATTAAAACAGAAACACTAAATCTACTGGAAGACAAGGTAGGTAGAAATCTTGAAGACATAGGGGTAGGCAGAGAATTCATGAACAAAACACAAACTGCAAGGGAAACACTTCAAAGAATCAATAAATAGGATTTCACATTATTGAAAAGTTTCTGCACATCAAAGGAAATCACCAACAGAGTGAAAAGAAAACCAACAGAGTGTGAACAAATTTTAACCAGCAACCCCTCAGACAAAGAACTTGTGTTCAGAATATATAAAGAATTGAAAAACATCAAGCCCCCCCAAATTCAAAGACCCTCTCCAAAAATGGGCATCTGAGATGAACACACAGTTCTCAGAGAAAGATATACAAATGGCAAATAAATACATGAAGAAATGTTCACCATCACTGGATATTCAAGAAATGCAAATTAAAACAGCATTGAGATTCCACCTTACTCTGGAAAGAATAGCTGCCACCAAGAAATCAACTGATAACAAATGTTGGCGAGGCTGCAGGGAAAAAGGAACACTGCTCCACTGTTGGTGGGAATGTAGACTGGTGCAACCATTATGGAAATCCATATGGAGAATTCTTAGAAGATTAGGATTGGAAGCCCCATTCAATCCAGCTATCCCCCTCCTGGGTATTTTCCCCAAAGAACCAAAAAGTTCCTATCACAGTGATATATGTGCACCCATGTTCATAGCTGCACAATTTGTGATAGCTAAATCCTGGAAACAACCAAGATGCCCATCAACTTCAGAGTGGATGAAAAAGATGTGGCACTTTCATATAATGGAATATTACTCAGCTATAAAAAAGGATGATCTTGAGGCCTTCATAGGCAAATGGAGACAACTTGAGACTATATCCTTATTAGTGAAATAAATAAGAATCATATTTATAAATATCATATTTTGTCTCTAGTGTAAAAAGTAAATAAGAACTACTAGAGTAATAAAACCAATCTGTGTAATTGCTATTGTAAAAAAGAGAGGAAAAGAAAGTGCTCTAAGGGATACAACTGCATGTATGTTTGAGTGTGTATAATAGATGACCATAGTGCTAAATCTTTATTGGATCTTTGAGCAGAACTCTTTGTAGTCTGACAGTTTGAATATTTACTATGTACCCTTTAACTCTGTAACTTGAACAACTACATCCAGGATGACAGTAATTTACAAATTACTGATTTTTTAGTGGGGATTTTTCTCATTCTCCTTTTTCTTTCTTTCTTTTAGAATTCTGTATTGTTGCTTCCTTTTTTCTCTTTAAATAAAATTTTAAAAATGTATAATTGCTATTGTAACAAAAGAGGAAATAGGAAGTGTTATAAAAAATATAGCTGTATGTATGTTTAGATGTGTGGGATTGATGACCATATTTCTAGGTTCTTGTGTGATTGTTGAACAGATCTGTTTGTACTCTCACTGCTTTAGTGTCCACTTTGTGTGCTTTAATCCTGTAATTTGCATAACTATTTCTAAAAGAACAATATATAATGTATCAACTAGTGATTTCTTACTGTTTATCTTCTTTTCTTGAAATTCTGTAATATTTCTACCTTTTTCCTGTTTTTTTCCTCTTTAAATAAAATAAAAAAGAATCACATGATTTGCTCAATAGATGCAGAATAACATTTTGACAAATCCATAATGCATACATGACTTTAAAAAACCTACCAAAAATTGGAATAGTCTTTACCTCAATCTGGTAAAGGCATCTGTGATAAACCAGTAGCCAACACTTTGCAAATTGTCAAAAACTGAAAACTTTCACTGTAAAATCAGAAACAAGATAGGATTTCCCTTATCATCACTCCTATTCAATACAGTGGAAATATTAGCCAGAACAAAGTAGAATAGTGAGAAAAATATAAGGAATAAGGACAGGAAAAGAAGAAGTTAAGTTATAACTATTTGCAGATTACATGATACTTTACATATAAAATGCCAAAAACTCCATTGAAAAACTTATAGATGTAGTAACCAAATTCAGTAGTTTATTTGCATACAAGGTCAACACTCAAAAATCAACAGCATTCCTGTAAACAAACGACAAATTCAATGAGAGAGAAAAAATTGCAAACATTCCCTTCACTATACTATCTAAAAACCCCAAAATTCTTATGAATCAATCAAATAAAGGAAGAAAAAAGATGTATTCAGTGAAAATTACACTACTCTGCAAAAGGAAATCAAAGAGGATTTCAGAAAATGGAAAGATATTCTCTGTTCATTTACAGGAAGAACAAACATTGTGAAAACAGCCATGCTTCCAAAACTTCATGCAGATTTAATGTGATTCCATTCAAAATAACATTAGTGTAACTCACAGATCTACAGAAAATATTCCTAAAATTTATTTGGAATCAGAAGAGACTTAGGATAGCAATGGCAACTCTAGGCAACAAAGGTAAGGCAGGAAGCATCAGAAACCCTGGTTTGAAGTTATAATATAAAGCTACTGTGACAAAGTCAGCAAGGTAGTGGAATAAAAACAGACATGAAAATCAATAGAATAGATTGGAGAATGCAGCCACAACTCCAAACACATTCAGCCACCTCATCTTTGACAAAAGGGTCAAACAAGTTCACTAGAACAAAGATAGCCTCCAAAATAAGTGGTGCTGGAAAAACAGGCTTTCCATATGCAAAAAACCAGAATAAGACACATATCTATCATCCTGCACTAAACTAAACTCAAAATGGATCAAAGATCTAAATATTAAAACAAAAAAAAATTAAATTTGCTGGAAGACAAAGTAGGTAAATATCTTGATGACACAGGGGTAGGCAGAGAATCTATGATCAAAAACCAAACTTCATGGGAAATATTTTCCAGAATCAATAATTGGAATCTCCTCTTCATAAAACGTTTTTCCATGTCAAAGTGATCTCCAACAGAGTGAAAAGAAAACCCATGAATTGGGAAAATATTCTTGCCCCACTATCACTTAGAGAAAGGACTTCTATCTGAAACATATAAAGAATTAAAAAATTTCAGGCCCCCAAAATTTAAAGACCAAATGCAAACATTGGCAGCTGAGATGAATATACACTTCTCAGATGAAGAAATACAAATGTTAAATAAGTCTATGAAAAAAGAAAAGTTCAACATCATTCATCATTCAAGAAATGCAAACTAAAAACATGGATTCCATCTCACTCCAGAAAGAATGTTCAAGATCAAGAAATCCAGTATTAATACATTCTAGAAGGCTAGAGATTTAGCTCAGTGGTGTAAGCACCTCTCTAGCAAGCATGAGGTCATGAGTTTGATCCCTGGTAACAAACAAAACAAAACAAACATGCTTGAACGGGTTGTAGGGAAAAAGGAACTCCTCTGTGCTGTTGGTGGGACTGTAGTCTAGTGCAACCAATGTGGAAATCAGTGAGAATATTATTAAAAAACCTAGATTAGAGATTTGACTCAACTTTTCTGCTTCTGGGCATTTCCAGAGAAGAATTGAAAACATTATATCACAGTAATACATGTGTACCCATGTTTATAACAGCCTAATTTGTAATAGCCAAATCTTTCAGGTGTGCTATTTTTATATAATAGATTTCTACTGAGCTATAAAGAAAGATTACATTGAGGCTTTTATAAGAAAATGGGTGTGACAAGAGATGATACTCAGAAGTGAAATAAATCAAACTGCCATGCATAAATATCATATTGCCTTCCTAGTGTAAGAAAACAAAAGAGTAAATACAATCCAACTCCACAGTAAGTATTGTGTAGGGGTAATTAACTGTTCCAAGAGGAAAAGGAGCTGCAATAGGGGAAAGAATGAAAAGAGGAAAGGAGGAGGCAAAAAGGAAACACACACACACACACGCACACACACACACACACACACACATATATATGGTAGTGAAAGTCACTATAATACTAAGTATTATTTCTTGGAAAAGAATGGTTAATGATCATGGGATTAGATCAGTTTTACATGTCTATAACTGGCAATCTGAGCAATTCTTTTGAAAGTAACAATACACAATATTACAAAAATTGTTAATTTCTTATAGCTTTTTTGTAACAATGTATGGATATAGTTTTGGGGTTGTTGTTATTGTTTGTTTTTCTTTGTTCCTTTTTGGTTTTCTGTTTTTCTAAAATTAAGAAAACAGTAAATCAACTTCAGGGAGAGATGTTAATTGCATTCCTCCAAAGCTGCCCTTCTCTCTGCTTTCTCATATTGACCTGAGTGCTCCACAATCTACCAGATTTAAAATTTGAAAATTTGCCCTGACTCAGTTCTCCTCTTTGCTCACCATGGTGTAGCTTTTTGTCATGTCTTCATTGTGTAGTGACATTATTCTGTTTATTATCCTGATTTATGGTCATAATGTAGAGATTGAACTGCATGATATACTTCCTTTCTATTGTTTAGGCCAGATAAAGTCCGTGTGTGTGTGTGTGTGTGTGTGTGTGTGTGTGTGTGTGTGTCTGAATGTGTGTGGGAAAGGAACTCAGGGCTTTATCCATCTCTAAGAGAGAACACTACCACTGATCTTCCCCCACATCCAGTCCCTGAGAGGTGTATCTCTGTGTTAATGTGGAAGTAGAACAAAGAGCGTTGTCTCACCTCAAAGTTCCAGGGTTGCCTCTACTGTTGGTTTCATAGAGTTCCATTCTTTCTTAGGATTGTAATTTCTGATTCCTGGGCTCTTTCTGTTCCTCACTTGCTCAATTAGGATTCCATTTCCCTTACAGTCTCTCCTTAATGAGGCCTTGCACTGCAAGCACATTTTGGCCAGGACAATTGATTGCTCATAGGCATTACACTGCTCTATTCTATCTGCACTTTCTTGGGAGTTGGAGTGAGCAAATGGCCCTCCATGTTTGCCTGTTATTCTCACATTGGCCTTGAAGCATTTCTCAGTTTTGTTGATAATATTAAAGTTCTTCAGGTGTGCAGTCGATCAGAATTCTTTCTGTATTTTCATCACTCATTCTTTCCTAGAATTGTTACTATAGATTCCAGCCTATTCAAATCTCACAAACCAGCACTGTCTCCTTAGAAATTCAGAATTACATGGGGATTTAGCTCATTGGTGCAAGTGCTTGCCTGGGAAATCTGAGGTCCTGAGTTACATCCACAGAACCAAAAAAAAAAAAAAATCAGAAGTGGAGAAACCAAGCATATCTGTAATCACTGCACACAAGAGCCTCAGGAAAGAGGATCACTGAAAGTTAAAGACTGGATGGAACTTGATAGCAGGACACTGTCTCAAAAATTCTAACTTCATAAATAAATGAATAAGAAAAAAGAAACTCTGGAGCATCAAAACAGATCTTTTTTTGTAAACATATTGAAAACACAGGTGGAATGAAAATTAACTGAATCTCACAATTTTTATAAGACACACCCATGTCAATTGGATTAGAATGGGGGGAGACACATTCTAGGGTGGACTCTGAAATGAGTGGTATAAAAGGGAACCCAAGAAGAAAGTCTTTTCTGTTTCCTGCAGGCAGCTCTTCCTTGCTTGAACATTGGACTCCCTGTGCTGGCTTTCAGCACAGAATCTTCAGCCTCCGGAGCGGAACTCACACCTAACTCTAAGGCTTCAAGCTTTCTAGTGTGTCCTTCTTGTCTCCAATGTGTGCAGATGACTTTTTCACTTCACCATCAGTGACTCACAAATAGCTGCTGTAAGTACATCGTATAAATCCTTGTAGGATTGTTTATTTTGTATTAAATCTGATTCTCTAGTGAGTATTGACTTCTGCAGATAGGAATAATTCAGGTAGGATATATTGGTTTAGATGAAACAGAATCCTGGATTTAAGCTGATTTAGAATTAATAATAATAATAATAATAACAATAAATCAATAGCAATTATTTATCCCTTGCAAGAACAACACTATTTTAGTTGACTCATCTTCATAATATTTCTATTAGAAAACAAGAAGGATACAATTAGACATCCCCAGGTACATGCAGCCTGGCTTGCCACAGAATTGATGTGCTTTGTAACGTTAATGGTAATGGGTTTGTGTTAATAGAAAACCTGTTGAAGAAGCCAGGCACGCTGGTGCACACTTGTAATACCAGCATTCTGGCATCTTATACTGCAGGACTGAAAGGTTAATCTGAGACTTGGTAGTGTAGTGAAGAAATGAAAACCTATATAAAAAAATGAAATGACCAGAGATATAACTCTGTGGGAAGGCTGTAGGTTAAATCCACATTGTTATGAAAAACAAAACAAAATCCACCATATCATTTAACATTAAAAATAAGATTTCTTTAAAAGGTTTGTTTTGTCTAAAATAGGGTCTTGCTTTGCTGCCCTCAAACACTTAGCCATTCTACTCACTCATTATTCTCACTGCTAGGAATTTAGGCATACCCCACCATGCCCACCAAAAAGGAGACTTTTGGTGAATTGTTTTTTCCAGTGATCAATGCACTACTCAAAATTGACATATATACTAGCAGATCTTGGTAATCCTATTTCAAAATAATTAATTTTTATTCTACAAATTTGCTTTGTACTTTGTGATGGCCATGTTGCCCTGCTTCTCATGAAACTGATGACTGGAGTGTAATTTCTACCAACAGGTGAAGAAGAAAGCTTCGTCCTGTGACTTGACAAACATCGTTTCACTTTCACACTGGTGGTGTCCAGGGTTCCCAGTGTCTCATTCCTAGGAGAAATGTCAAGGTGGTCAGCAGTTTACAGTAGATACACAATGGACATCAAAGTAGTAAATTTCTCCTTTCAGTGGACCATTATTAACATTAGCTTTTGTCAAAAGAAATGGGTGAATCTATTCAAAGTTCAACCTTTTCATCAGAAGCAAATGATAAACTGAAATGGTGCTTACGAGTGTACCCAAAAAGGGTCAAGGAAGAAAGCAAAGATTACCTGTCACTGAACCTGGTACCAATCTGTTGTTTAATGAGAGCAGTACTGGAAAAATTCAAACTTTACATTCTGAATGCCAAAGGAGAGAAAACCAAAGAAATGTTGAGTAAACAAGCTCATAGATTTGTACAAGGAAAGCCCTGGGGAGTCAGAAAGTTCATTCTTAGACATTTTCTTTTGAATGAAGACAATGGGCTTCTCTCCAATGGCAAGCTTACCCTCTTCTGTGAAGTGAAAGTGGCACAAAGTTTCACCATGTCGAGCCAGAATACTGTGAATATGGTGAAGGTTCCTGAGTTCTGGTTGGCAGAGGATCTAGCAGGACTTTGGAAGAGCTCTCGGTTCACAGACTGTTGCTTCTGTGTGGCTGGCCAGGAATTTCATGCTCACAAAGCCATTTTAGCAGCTTGCTCTCCAGTGTTCAGGGTCATGTTTGAACATGAAATGCAGGAGAGCAAAAAGAACCGAGTTGAAATCAGTGACATGGAGTCTGGGGTTTTCACAGAAATGATGTTCTTCATCTACACTGGAAAATCACCAAACCTCAGCAGGATGGCACCTGATGTGCTGGCAGCTGCAGACAGGTATGGCCTGGAGTGCCTGAAGCTCATGTGTGAAAAACACCTCTGCAGCAGCCTCTCTGTGGAGAACACTGTGGAAATCCTCATCTTGGCTGACCTCCACAGTACACATCAGTTTAATACTTGGACACTGGATTTCAACAACTATCATATTTCTGACATCCTAGAGACTCCTGAGTGCAAAGCCATGGTGGTGTCACACCCTCACATGGTGGCTGAAACCTATCACTCTCTGGCTGCCATGTGTGACTTTCTGGGTCCCCCATGCAAGCCTCTGAGGCAGTGCTAAGATCCCACCTTTCCATTTATCTTTCCAAAGCTATGGCCACATTTACTGCCACTGAACCCTAACTGAACAGTGCAATCTGTGGAAATTTCACTCTACTATGAGGAAACACTCAATTGTGCCTCTCTAGGTATACGTAAGTTGACTCTGACAGTTGGAAAAATACAGGACCTTTAGAAATTCAAAGAAGGGTAACTTCTGCAAAGGTCTGAGAAAGCAAATTATACCATAGTCAGAAACCTGGCTATTATAACATCATGCACACTGATTGTTTCACCATTGATCCCAAACTAAAATGCCAAGCAATTAAAAGGACAAATATTTAGAGTAGAGCTGCTCCCCAGAGAGAGAAGGACATTCCTCACCTCCATAAATACAGTACTCCTGGTCTTCCTTACAATCACCCCCACCTCTTGGAATCTTACTTCTCAGAGTTAATTTTGATGTCTTCCTCCCCTTTTTCTGTAAATAAAGTTAATGTTATTTAGTACATTTGTTTGAATTCTCTTTCCTTTCCTTTCCTACATATGAGAATCAAAAGCCTGGGAAAATTTGAGGGCGTCCTGGTTACATCACATTCTCCCAGAAAATGTGCCCTATGGATGTAAAATGGCACTAAGCAATTTAGAAGATGGGAGAAGTTAATGTCACAGAACTCAAGCTGCTGAACTAAAGGAAATTCATGTGATCCATCTCTACTCACTTTTACCTGGACACCTGACATGGGCATGCCATCTATGGATTAGTCTATACCTCCCAGAAGTTATAGTGCAAGAAACTGCCTGCCTCTGAGGAAGCAGATCAACCATCAAACTTATGGAGACAAAGCAGTAGAAACATGCTTAAATTTCATAAAATGGAAAACAAAGCTATGCAGAATCAATTTTTGTATTCTAGAGGAATTCATGTTGCAGAAGCAAATTTTATTCCTTCCAAATATATAAAAATATTGGTGAATGCAAAACTGATTAATCACTCTGTAAGTCTCAAAAGAGTGTTCTCACTGTTAGCATTTACTCTTTGCAAGAGCAGTATACACTGTTTTGTCCTCTTCTGAAAGGGAAGAGTAGAGGAAGAAAGAGGAAAGAAGAGATTCCATGTGAAAGACTTGACTTTGAAAAAAATCATTCTTGGTATTTGTTTGAAACCACTCAGACACTTTTCAAGCTCAGGAGTGTCAAAAAATACCCAAGTATACCTCCCTGCTTGTTTAGCACAGGTGCACATTGGGATGCAGTTACTTAATCATGACCTAGCACAGGTACTTTTTCCCATTAATTGTTAACCAAATGTGCCTGTGACAAAAAAGTCAGAGTGATCTCTACATCTCCCCCTGCTTTTTTCTGTTTGGGGTTTCTTACCCTATTACAAACTGGCATTCTAGGTATGAACATTTTGCACAAGAATGGGATGCTTTGTACAGGGCATCCCATACCAATTAAACAGATAAGACAGTAACACCATAAAGAAACATTTGTTTTGCCAATTGATATCTGGTAACCATCCTTTAAGGAAATTCCAGAATCCAGTATTGAGCCTTTGGCACATATGTATCTGTTTGTTAAGTTCTTGTAAATCATGAAGTTTTCCATTGATAGATTTACTTTCATCAGACAAATTAAAAAACATATTTGAGCAATTTCTTTACATCCATGATGATGTAATAGAAGTAGAGAAACAATTGCAGCACAGTTACCTAAAATCACTTGTCGGAGCTCTCTCTGTTCCTTGTTTAATAAGGCTAAGGCTTTGGAAGCATAATTAATTTGCTTTGCCATGAGAAATGCTAGTGCATTAACATTGCAGTTGGTCCTGGCAGCCAGGGTAGGCACAACAGCTAAAGAAATGCCTAAAACATTATGTTTTGTTTTGGTTAACGGGCTAATAGAAAAGTCCCTATATAGGTCAGTGAGAGTAGTTGTAGAGTGTAAATTCAGGAGAAAGCAACAATATAGTAAGGCAACTATGGCAGAATTTTATGATATGAGATAAGTTTGCAGGGATATAATGGAAAGTATACTCTTTACATGAGAAAAAGCACCCAGCAGGGAGAGGAACATGTCCTTTTTCATATAATATTGGCTCATAACTAGAACAATTCCAGGTACTATTAGGAAGGCAAAAACATTGAGTGGCACAATATTCAATAAGAGCACACGAGGCATTTGAAGTTACTACATGTGGAGTGAATATTTTGAGACCATTATCAGGTTTTTTAAGGGTGGAAGTGCCTCAATTTGGATGGTCAGTATAATTTACAGTTTTTGGGGTTTTTTTTTGAATAGTGGAGAAAGTGATATAATTGCATAGAGAGGCAGGATCCTTGTACAATGTAATTGCACTGGTCCTGAAAGTGCATTTTATTTCTGTCTTTTGAGCAAGACAGTAATGAAAGATATTAGCTATTTTTGCCAATTGAACCCCAGTATTGTATTCCAATCTTTCCTGGAGGTTTTGAGATTCTAAGTTCCCTGTAGTGGGTTGCAAAACTCATCACAATAGAATACAAACAAGCATTAAAGAGTTAATTGTGAATTTGAGAAATACTACCACAAGAAGCTTTTCAGCACTGGGTTCCTCTTCAGATGTGCAGAGTAGCTGGATCAGCACCCTTATATCACCCCAGGTCACTGGCTGAGCAGTCCTCATCCTGGGTCACTTCCAAGGCAGCTTTGCTTGATTGAGAGAGAGGTGAAACTGTGGAATTAGATTTTGCAGACTGTGGTGCCAACTCATTCTGTGAAGGGTGAACACAACAAGCAGGAATCCACACAGGGCTTTTGGGGGGTAGGACAGAATTATACCCTCTTCCCCAGGTCAGCAGGGTTGCTGGCCCCTGACAGCCTGAGTCTGAGGGCACCTAATGCAATACAAAAGGCTTTGGGAGAAGCTCATCCTGATTAGAATGTATTTGAACCAGTGAAGAAGAAAGTCTTGTTGGGAAAGACAGCACCATGAAGAGAATAGTGCATTTTTTAGCTTTACTTGTTTAAGAGAAGAGTTTTGAGTGTATGATGAACTCATTGAACAATAGCCTGGCCAGTAGGATTGTAGGGGATGCCAGTAACATGAGTAACATGATGAATTTGCCATCTGGAACACAAGGAAGCAAAAGCCTGTGACATATAAGCTGGACCATTGTCAGTTTTAAGAGAGGAAGACACACCCATGACTGCAAATGCAGCCAGAAGATGTTAAATTACATGTCAAGTAGATTCTCCACACAGTGGTGAATCCCAAATGAAAACAGAAAATGTGTCAACAGAAACGTGAAGGAATAAAAAGTGTATTAAGGAGCAAGAGTGTGTGACATGTGTTTGCCAAAGGTCATTGGAGCAAAGGCCACAAGGTTTGAAAACAACAAAGGGAAAGAAGTGAGGCATGGCAGCACAACTGGAACAGGCAGGAACAATAGCTTTTGCTTCAGAGAGTAGAATATGAACATTGTGTAAGGACTGAGAAGATAGATGAAACAAGGCATGACTTTTTGGCATTAACAAAGAGGACAGAGAATGTGTAGTGCTTGATCAGAAATAGCATTACCTTGTAAAAAGCTAGGCTGGTGTTGATGGCTGCAAATATGTAAAAGAAAGAGGGGGCATGACAAGTGCAAAGAAGTGCCTGTAAATATAAATGAGAGAGAGAGAGGGAGAGAGAGAGATTAAGTGTGCATCTATTGCCCTGAGGGACCTAACATCAGAAAATAAGTGCAGGGTAACATTATGTACATAAAAAGATTCAGCAACTAAGTTAAGGGCTTGGGGTGAAAAAACTTGTAAAGCAAGGATACCAGTGGACAGCTCGCTATGTTGAGCAGAGGTTTATGGCAGAGAATACAGGTGTTTCCAAGTATTATCAACAAAATATGCTACAACTCCACGATGTGGGGACCCTTCAGTGAAGACAGTGGTGGCACCCTTTATAGGGGTATGAAGCAAACAAGTCTGAAGAGAAAAAGGAAGTAGGGTAAACAGGGACAAATGAGGTTCATGAGGCACATGGAAAGAAATGGAAAGTACACAGTTAGCCGAAGCAACCTGAAGAGAAACAGTAGAGGACAGCAGAAAGGAGAAGTCAGCCTTGGTAAGTGGTAAAACGATGCCAGTGAGATCAATTCCAAAGAGTGTAAGTGTACGAGTACATCCTCAAGAGACAAGAGAAGAAATAGCATTGATAATGGGAAATAAAGTACTACCAGGTGAGTGGGTAAATGCAACCCACATAGCTGTAGCCTACATAAAATATAAGGGGCAGAATTAATCTTCTCTCCGTGCACTTCTTTGGCTCTTGTACTGTTTTCTATCACCATGAACTTTTGTCTTTGGCCATGTGTCATTCTACCTGGGGAACAGCTGATTGTAGATGGAAATCCCTAAACTGGGATCCTGAGTGAGCCCCCAAATGATGTGGATTTGTGCAAAATATAGGAATTCAAGCATCCTGATTCATAAATTTGGAATTTTATTAGCTGAGCTCAGCAACAACTCACATATAGATTCTGTTTCAGAGTGTCATGGAGTGCTGCTGAACTGGAAAGTTACAGAGCTCTTAAAACAAAATCACAAAAAAGACATCCTATTAGAAATAATTTAGCTAGAGTCTTGAATTAATTTTGGTTGTATTCTACTTCTTAGTTGAGCAGGTTAATTTTCTCTTATGGGTGCATGCAGCACATTTTGCTTTTCTCATGGGATTGTACTCCAAGTAATGTTTCACAATTCTTCTTAAAATAGAGAACATTAATCAAATAAAAGGCACAAGAATGCATCAGATATTCCAACAATAAAACAATATCATAGCAAAGATTGGCAAATCAATTTATAAATAATTATTTTTTAATCTACACAGTAGGCTCTACACTTTGTGACTGACAAACTGCTCTACTTGACTTGGAGCTGCTGACAAGTGTGAAAATTCTACCATATGGGGAAGAAAGAAGTCTTTGTCCTGTGACTTGGAAAGCTTTGTTTCACTTTCACACAACTGATTTCAATAGAGATAGAGTTGTCCATACTCTATCTCCAGGAGAAATGTCGAGTGGGCCAGTAGTGGACAGCAGACATACCACAGACATCAAAGTAGTGAACTTCTCCTATCAGTGGGCCATCAATGATTTTAGATTTCTCCCAAAGGAAATGGGTGAATGCATTGAAATTTCAACCTTTTCTTCAGAAGAAAGTGATAAACTGAAATGGTGCTTACAAGTGTACCTAAAAGGGATTGATGAAGATAGCAAAGATTATCTTTCCCTATTTCTCAAATTGATCAGCTGTCCAATGAAAGAAGTATTGGCAAAATTCAAATTTTACATTCTGAATGCCAATGGAGAGAAAACCGAAGAGATGGCCAGCACCAAGCATATCGATTTGTATGACACAAGTAGTGAGGATTCAAACATTTCATTCTTAGGCAGTTTATTTTTAACACAACCAATGGACTTCTCCTCAACGACAGGCTTACTTTTTTCTGTGAGATTAAAGTGGCACAAAAGTCCAGCAATATTTCTGGCCAAAATACCATGAAAATGGTGAAGGTTCCAGAGTGCTGTTTGATAGAGGGTCTAGGAGGGCTGTGGAAGAGTTCCTGGTTCACAGACTCTTGTGTGTATGTGGCTGGCCAGGAATTCCAGGCTCACAAAGCCATCTTAGCAGCTCATTCTCAAGTTTTCAGTGCCATGTTTCAACATGAACTGCAATACAGGAAAAATAACCAAGTAGAAATCAAGGATATAGAACCTGAAGTTTTTAAGGAAATGATGTCATTCATCTACACTGGAAAGGCACCAATCCTTAGCAGAATAGCACCTGATTTGCTGGCAGCTGAGACAAGTATGGCCTACATCTCCTGAAGATCTTATGAGAGAGTGCCCTCTGCAAAAACTTCCTCATGGTGAATGCAGTGGAAATCCTCATTTTCCTGGACCTCAATAATGCTATTTGTTGAAAACTGTGGCAATGCATTTCAGCAATGTTCATATTCCCACTAGTTGGGAGACATCCCAGTGGAACACCATGGTGGAGTCACACCCTCACTTGGTTGCTGAAGTCAAGCACTCCATGACTATCATGCAATGTAATTACCTACACATCAATGCAATTGCCTGAGGCAGTGTTAAAATCCCACCTGTTCTAAGGCTCCATGTATCTTCCCAAGGCTGTGGTTACATGTGCTGATGCTGAACTCTGGCTAAACAGGGAGATCTGTTGAACTTTCACTCTGCTATGAGGTAACACTGAATATTGCCTCTCTAGGGATAGATAGAACCCCCTCTTAAGGGCAGAAAAAGGAGATAGGGCCTTTAGAACTTAGGAGTAGTTTAATTTTGGCAATGTCCTGAGAATATAATTTATAGACCATCAGAATACTGTCTTTTATAATACTGTTCACCCTGATTGTTTCAATGTTGATTCCAAAGTAAAACCAAAACACCCAGGACAGACACAAACACACACATGGAGTGAAGCTGCACTCAGGGAATGGATCATTAATACAGGATACTTGCTTTCCTCAGAATCACTTACCTCTGGGTCCTCACTGCTCAAAGTGGATTTTTATCTCTCTCTTTTTTTGTAAATAAAATTTCATTTTACTTTGCACAGTTGTTTGACTCCTCTCCTTTTTTGTACATCTGATAGTCAAAAATCTGATAAGTTTTCAAGGTAGACTTATGGCCTCTAGCCCACCCAGGGCTAAAAAAACACAAGTTTATAATGACACTAAGCAATTTTTGGAATGAGAGAGAAAGAGGACATAGAAATTGGTCGTTTGGACCTGAGGAAAACCCAGTGATGCATCCCTTTGCTCACTGGCCTGGAACTGGCCGGCATTCTAGGCACTAGTTTACATCCCAGCAGTGGTAGTGCTAGATGCTGTCTGTCTTGGATGCAGCACAGTAATCATGAAGCTCCTGGAGCAAGAAGTGTGTAAAATGCTCGGATTTAATAACATAAAAAACAAAGGGTAGAAGTGTGTGTATTCCAGAGGATTTCAAGTTGCGGGAATCAAATTTCCATCCTTAGTACTCTAGTAAGATATGGGTATTTTCAAAATGCTTCATCACTTTACAAGTCTCATGAAAAGCTCTTTCACTGTTTGCAGTTACTGTTTGCAAGAACAGGATAAACCACATTATCTTCTCCTGAAACTTAGGTGCCGAATCCTAGTCCATCCACGCCTTGTAACAAGGTCCATGGGTGGAGGAGAGTGCTTCAAGGAATCACTTCTCCAGGAAAAGGACACCACATGTGGGAATTGGGCACAAGGATCTTGTAATGTTTTGTACTGATAATTGTAATTTGTGTAATTCACATATATATATTTTCATGTAATACTCAATATGAAATCGAAAATAGAAACTCCAGAGGAGTTACTAGAAACCTTCTAGATAACTTTGTGAAAACTAATTGTGAAATTTTACCTTCTGTGAGTAGTACGAGAGAGTTTATACAAAAGCTTTAAATGAAAGAGCTCATGGAGGAGGATTTACAAAATTCCTGTGAGACAACTGCCCTGAGACACTGGACAGGCAGCCAAAGACGGGCAACTAGGACACATATGTTACGCCACTGGCCGCCTAAGACAGGCACAGGACCAATTGCTGTCCTGCAGGCCCATGACGGGTAAGGCCTGGTTGGATTCATATGAAGAGTCCTTGACCCAAGACAGGCGCTATTCTCACAGGGCCTGCCATACTCCCATAAGTGATAAAGGAAAAAATGTAGGGAGCAGCATGATAGCTTCAAAGCTGCCACTCTATCTCTCCCTCCTGTGGGCATCCAGGTGTGTCGGCTTACATTTTCCAAGATAATTAAGTAACAAGAGTAAAGTGTTACAAAGGTGAAAAAAGTTGATTAACACATATTGTTTAAGATTGTCCCTGCCTGGCCCTAAGCCTGGGACGCTTCCTGCTTGGGGTTTGGGTTGCTGCCAAAAGTTAGCAAATATATATTCCAGCTTCTGAAAAATAAAATAGATTCAGATTCA
>PVLA01008797.1:0-29446 GCA_004027455.1 Hydrochoerus hydrochaeris | reverse complement strand
TTCCGGCACTTAGGAGTAGAGGAAAAAAGAGGCAGGAGGAGATTGCATTGAAAAGGATTCACTTTTGTAAAAATCACAATTGGTGTTTTATGTGAACTACTCAGATCCTTTCAAAACTAAGTGGGATGTAAGAGCACAAAGGATATAACCCCACTTGTCCAGACCATGTGCACAGTGAGATACAGTTTTTTAATCCTGGCCTAGCACAGGTGAACACTTAGTTCCTGGTTATGGCACCCTGTAATAGTGTAAATATGAAAAGCCCAACTGAATAAGAATGAAAATTTGTAAAAATGCAGGAGGTTTTAACACTGTCTCTTCTGGTTTTTATGTATTTACTTGCTTTTGGAGGACAGAGGGTTTTGGAGTACTGAGGGCAATTTTTTGTGAAGCTGAACTAAATTACTGGCTGTTGCCAAGCTTTTACATATATGAGTCTCTGAACCTTGCAACCCCACTCGTGAAAATTTATGCACAGCCACTCAAGCAGGTTGAAATTTTTTCAAAATGAAAAAATAATCCACTCAGTGTTCCTAGATCTTGACAAGAAATATAGTTTTTAGGTATTGTGGGGGAAAAAGCATTATGGTACTTTACCCCTTAATTTTTTTTTTGTTAGGTAGAGGGATCAAACTCAAGAGCACATGCTTGCAAAGCAGGTGCTTATGCTGCTGAGCTAAATCTCCAGGCCTCCCCCTTTAGTATTATTTCACTTCCATTTTCTCCTCCCCTTTAAACACAGCAATCAAAACAAAACAAAAAGAGCAAAAATGGAAATTCCTTATTATTTTCTGAGTGAAACATAGTCAAAAACATATTTCTCAGGTGTCCATACCTGACTTGCTGCTTTTGTAGGATTCATCCCAGTTTCTTCTGATTAACTCATCTTTCTACAGGAAAAAAACACCCAAATGTTAATATTTTTCTTTTTTGAAAACCCAAATAATTACTATTTTGTAAAAAAAAATCTAGAAGTTAAAAATCATACATTTCCTTCAATAAATCAAATGAAAAAGAAATTTAAAATGGAAACTTTCACCTGGTGAAAGAAATGGAGCAGAGTGGATTAAAGGCTAAGATTGTGCAGAATCAGGGCAAGACATCCCAGCTTCTCAGAGTACAAATCTGTCCCACAGTGACTTAGTGTCAGGTGGATTGTTGAGATGGAATTTATACTGAAAGTACAAATTTACCAAAAAAAAAAATGTGTTCATTCAATTCTAGAGGGAAACCAGGTAAGGACAATATTTTAGGTGGCTGAAGGAGGCACATTAAGACATGGGGATTAAACGGACTGTCTTGCAATAATGGGAGGCAAGCTGCTGAAGATTAGCAGATGGGCTGGTGTATGTTTGGTCATTTCCTCAGCCTGGTGTCATAGTTCTGGAATCTTTATGGCACAGTGGCAGTTCCATCTCCAGGAAAAAATACTTCTCTCTGTGGAGTAGTCCCAATCATAAGAGGATTAAAGCCTGTAAAATATTACTGCAAAGATTATTTTGAAAACAACACCTGTTTATTTGCTCATGCATAAGTAACAATATGACAGAAGATGAACAAGCATTTCTCATTAGTTATAGTCTTTTAAAGCAAGAAAGTTACCAACTGCACTTGGCAAGACTTTTCTGATCAAAGGCCCATGGAAGTTCTCCTAAGACACCAACTTATCTGCATCATCCAAAGTTGCATGCTACAAATCCTCAAATCCAAATGAAGGCATCCTGTTACATTTTTCAACACCTACATGAATAAAACTATCATATAGACAAATGAACAATGCAGGATGTCCACATGCTGGAAGTATAAGCAGTATATTTAGAAACAGGCAAATTGAGTGACCCATTCTCTTTCCTTTATTCAACTAAAAACATTACCTGACTGATTATGTTTATTGTTAGTTTATAGTTATTTCACAGTTATAGTCACTCCAAGGTGGCAGTTTATTGACAACAGTAAGGCCTGGGATGGGAGAACCCTGGATTTACAGGTGTCTGACAACAATGGGAGCCACCTGTGGTCAAATGTATCTGACAACCACAGCAGGCATTTGAATGAGAAGGGTCTGAACCTAATGGAAGACATCTGGGTCTGAATCCTTAAGTACTGTTTGCTGGAAACAATGTAGGTTCCATTCCTCTTCCTTCTCCTTTTTGCCCTTGCAGTTTAACCACAACTTATTACTAAGCATGTGCATAGGCCAGGATTTCTATAAAAGAATCTAAACTATTTTTGGCCAATTCAAATGTAACACAGCCCTAGGTCTGTGTTCGAGGCAAAAGCAATTTCCCACCTTCCATCAGTCATAACAGAAACCTGGCTTTCCAACCATTCCTGCACAAACAGAATTACATGGAAAACTGTTCAAAATTTTCCTGCAAGATTGACATTTATTCAATTTTCTGGGTAGTGTAAACTTCCTTCCTACTTAGCATTCACCTTTAAAGACAATTGCTCATTATTGTAAAATGAGCTGTACAGAGGAAATTTATTTCATATTACACAGGATTTCTATTTTTACTGTCACTTAGCACAAGAAAGTATCTTTGGAATGTTGAAATATCTAAATCTACAGAACTGAAGTATATCTAATTGCTCATGCTTGAATGACTGTTCCAAATCTAAAAATAACTAAGAGAAGGCAGACAATATGCAGTTCGGTTATTGTGCTGATATGAAAGTTGAAGAGGATGTTGATTGGTACTATTAGAATTATGAAAAAAGATGTTAAGTTTGTCAATAGAGAACAAATTGGACAGATTTCTTACCATGTCCACACAAATGTATTGGGTTTCATGGAGTATGCTGAGAACACAGTTAGTATTTAATACCCTGGTCATTATCTCTGTGATGGAGCCCGTAAGATGACATTAAGGTGTATTTAAAAATAGTGACCCATATGTTTCTATGACTCAAAAATAAGAACACTAAACATGCAAAAGCAAATGAGATTAAAGTACATGGGTAGCAGTTTTGCATTCATCCATATTTGTACATTTTGTGTAGGGCACTGGCATAATTGTCTTTCTGAGCTGAAAATGTAATCAACTAAACATTTTTTCCAAAAAAGAAAAATATCATTCTCTGTGTCAGTGCACTCCAGGAGCCCATGGGAGATTTTTAAGAGTGAAGTCGCAAGGATAAAGAATTCAAATGTGCAATGCATCAGAAACAACTGCAGGCTGCATGGAACAGAGCAGAGAGCCACAGCAAAATCCTGTGTCTTTATTGTATGATTCTTATACTGCTTATTATCTTATGTTTACATCCTTGCTTGCTACCTTAACCAGTGCACATGTTTTGTTTTGTAGTATCATTGTTATATAACTGTGTTCCACTTTTAGCCTGTGCTAGACATCTGAGGTCAAATCCTCAAGTGTTCTTAGATCTTCCACAGCCATAAAGCAAACTTAGTGGGCCCCAAAATCCCACTCCTCTAAGTTCTGGTTCATAAATTTATAACATTTGATTTTTAACTGTGCACAATTAACTTCTTGTGTTTTCATTAACAAAGAACTATATGGTTTTATGAAACCACTTCTTTCATTTAAAGAGTTACATCCATAAGCAACAACAAAGCCTGGCGCTTAGTATTTAAGATTGAGCCATATAGTTGAGTGAGAACTTCAACCTGGTGGGCTGTTTATGGTCTTGCCCCTGGGCAGATGCTTTTCCTAACATGTTGAGAAGTCAGTATTTTTCCTTAGATGTGATTCAGTATTCTGCCATGGCAGTGCCTTGTCCAGGCAATTTTTAAGACCCTTCCCAGTGAGAGGTGGAGTTTATATCTTGATCCTTAATAGCATAGCAGCAGCTTTTTGGTCATGTTCCCATGTGTTTCACATATGTTGGCATGACACAAGAGATGGTGCCCTCTCTATCACTCCTGAGCTCCTGAAGTGTCAGCTGACTACAGATGGACCAAATATCTGTGAACAAAGTTAGGGGAACTCCTCCATGAATCACACAGAGCCACACTGCTGGAGACTCTTCTCATGGGTTTGAACCGAGATTTTTGTTTCTAACTGGAGTGCTTCAGTAATGAGCTAGACAGTGGCTTCTGCTTGCTGTGGGGTTGGGACATGTCTACAGCTATCAGTAAATCCTGAATTAACTGTAAGTATCTCTTTCCCTTTTGAATGGAGATCAGGAGTCATGTCATGTAGTTCATCCTCCCAGATGACTTCCAGGACCACGAAAATCATAGGGCCCAAAAATGTTGAGTGTTCATTTACCAAGTGACATACCTCCCATTTAAGGAGGTGGAGGACTTTTTTTCTCAATTCCTCTAAAGTTTTGCAAGCCAATCCTAGACTCCAAAGGGAATCATTCACAGTGCTGCAAGGCCCTCAAAGTTGCCAAGGAATAGGTTACAGGGAGCCATGGAAAGCTGGTGTCATACCCAAATTTGAAGAAGGAAAGATTTATTTAGCTCTCAGATGGTGGAGGTTTCAGCTTATCATTGCCTCTCTCCAAAGAAGAGTGTCATATTGTAGACAGAAATAGAAGTATATGGCAATGGTAAACATCACAAGGAACAAGAGCAAAGGAGAGGATCATGGAGAAAAGATCATTTCTGTCCCTTAATTTTTATGTAGTCCACACCCACTTGGGTTTACCCCACACATCCTTCATCCCAGCATTGGACCATGAGGCATTCACAAACTCTGGAAGCTCACATCCATAGCTCCATGACAATTTGAAGGGACATATAGACTCAAAGCTTCACATTCTGTTGCTGATACCCAAACCTCATGCACATAATTTATGCAAAAGACATTTAGTACAACTCTAAGAGTTGTCAAAAACTAACAGCTTCAGCATTGCTGAAAACCCAGGCCCCAGTTCCTCTCTGAAAATTAATGGAAAAGAAACTCTTAGTTGTAACCTCCTGTAAGGGAAATGAAAATAAATTTAAACCATCCAGCATTCAGATGTGTAAGACAAACATCATCATTGCAAAGTGTACAAACAGGAGGATATGATGGAATAGTACCATAAGAGCCTCAAATCTACTAGGACAAACATTAATTCTTGAACTTCCACGTGGAACATCCAAAGCTATTTGTGTTAAGTTGTGAGCTCCAAAGAGATTGGATAACACCACCACTACACAACTTCGGGTTGTGCTAATTCTCATGCATTCCCCCTTAAGCTGGATTAGCTCACTCTTTGCAAGATTCCTTAGAAGCTTCACACTACTGGCTTTTCCAAACTTGTGAGAAATCTATTACACTTTTGCCTTCACCTTAAAAGCTTCACACAGGGACACACTGACTGGCTTATTTTCCAAACTCAGATCTTTTGCTTTCTAAACACACCTAAACCCATCACAAGTTGATGCTGCCAAAGTTAGCTAACAGTTGATGAAGTAGCCAGCTTTCTTCCGTAATGGTGGTAGGGGTGTCATGACTGCATCCATGAGCACTGTATATATTATGAGGAACAAACTCACTAATCAACTACCATGCTGGAAGCTAGTGTGTTTGCCAGCATTTTGGAATCTCATGTGACCACTACCATCCTGGAACATGATGCTCTACAGTTTTCACCTCAAAGCAAATACTTTCACTTTTGCCATTTTTAGGCCAAAATAATTGGAGACAAGAGCCTTCCAGTGGTGCCCTCAGACAATCTTTTCTATTCTTTTGTTTATTCTCAACAGTCTGTACCTCAGGTCAATCTTTACCATTTCAAGCCTTACTTCAGTTATTTTTATGGCCAAAATCACAGTGTTATAATTTTTTTAATTTTTTTTTTTTGTAACAAGAAATGAACTCAAGTCCTGGTGTTTGCCAGGCAGGCATGCTCTGAGCTATATCCCCAGATATTTACAGTGTTTTAAATCATTATGTTAAATTCTTTGCTCTTGATTCACTACATAAATCTGGCTAATTGATCCCAACAATATCTGTGCCAGGGACTTAACATTGGATGGCCTTGGAACTTCTTTTGCAGATCAAATAGTGCATCACTGATAACATTAATCACAGGCAAAGTCTTTGCACATCAGTAATATGCAGACAAGCTTTTTGCCAGCCATAATGTGAGGACCTTCATGACTCTCACTTTTGTTTTCTGTTCTGTCTCTCCCTTTTGAAATCCCTCAAACAGTGTTGAAAACTTCACTTATTTTTTGACTTATAAATTACATTTCAGATACCTAATTAGCACTTAGACATAAAACAGTGTATGAACCTTGACCAAATATAAAAATGTCTTGTTCTCTCCTTTCATTAGCCCTAGAAACCATGGAAAGGAAAACTAGTGTGTTCCTTTAAAAATAGCAAGCTATCTAGTGCTGACGTTCTGGGTGCCAGTTAAACAGATGTGTAAGAAGATCTAACATTCCAAATACATGATAATGCTGAAAATGTGGTACCCATGGAAACCCCCTGAGACTGTGACATTATTCCACAGTCCACCAGAGGAGTAGACAAAGCAATCATGGCAGTGAGAAGTCAGTAGCTAGCAGTTTTAGTAGCTCACTGGTGGACCACTGCATTTTGAATTAAATCTCACTTGTTGCTGGAACCCAGTGTCATATGGGTTCATTTTTTCAGAACTCGTCAGTATTCTGAAATGTCTCAGTGAGACTGCCCACATGGACACCTTCCATTGAAAGGGATCACAATGGCCAATACCAGGAGGTAGAGTGCCCTGGCTGAGTTCAGTCGGCCTCCTAAGAGCAGCTGAGGGAGCACAGGACTAAGGCAAGAAGACAGAAACAACTGAGTACCTACCTCACTGACCAAAGTAAGAGCTTCTAATTTGGTTTTGTTTTCCTACTTATGTAATTGTCACTTGGCTTACTTGGGAAATGTTTTTTTTCTCTGTTACCAGTAGATTTTTGAACACAATAGGATCATAGCAGAGCAGACATGGTGGGGTTTTTATTTATTTATTTTTTAGTGAAATAGCCTGAATTTGCTCCAAAGTTTGAGGTGTGAGGGAGATTCTCCACAGAATGCATGCCATTTTTTCTTCTTTCTCCATGTCAAACTATGTGCTTCTAATGATGCACCAGCAAAGGATGCTGGTTCCATTCATTCAAGCCTTGGTAACCTTGGCTTTTAACCTTTTCTTTGCAGCAGGTTTGATGGAATAATAAGGAAGTGTTGGAGTACTCACCTTGACAGTCTACACACTTCCTGGTGGCCTGCTAACTGTAGTCATGAATGGATGCACTGGCACAAATCCAACCATATTGAGATGCATGGTAAGCAGTTTTGATAAATTCATATGTGGCAGAGATTACAGGGTTAAAGTGAGGAAAAGGAAACCTGTGACATGTTGCAAATTTAAATGACCTGCCCTTGGGTTCAGGTGGTGTCCAGGGAACACTCAACATTCAGAGATCCAACAGGGTGTGGAAAGTGGTTACCAGGGTATCCAGATCAGTTTCCATATACAGATTTCTAGATATGAGTGCTTTGAGTGCCTCCTCCTTGGTTAAATTTCTGTATTTGGAGTCTCCCCAAAAAGGTGCTGTTGATTCAGGAGAGACAACCTAATGTGAATCCTCCTGTATCCCTCATAAATAAGGCATGCAACAAACTGTAAGGGACCTTCCGCAAAGTGTGCTGCTGTGACACTCTCTTCCTATGAATTCTCTTGTCCATGTGTTCAAATTAATAATGCCTTAGTTAAAGCCTGGAAAAGGATTTCCTCCAATCATGATGGCAGGGTCCTCCTGAATTCATAATAACCACATCCACTGCTTAAAACTTGCAGGTTGCAATTACTGACTCACCATCATCACTTGGGACATTGCCTCAGCTTGAACTCTGTCTACTGTGATGCTCTCAGAGACTGCTGCACGTGAAGAAGGGGATGTGCCCCTTTGAAGCCTGAAAAGCCTATCACAATGAGAGAGCTCCCCTAAAGTCCTGCTGAGGAGATAAGGTAACTGAAGCCATGCCCTAGTCACAGAAGCTGATGAATCAACACACAGCTGAAAATGGAGCAGACTTCACATGCAGGATTATTGGTACTGCCAGTATACTTCTCTCCTAATGCATTCTTGGTCTTTTTCCTCCTGGTGGTCTACTGTTTGCTGTTGCCCTCTGGACTGTGTCCCTAGAGGAGTGAGGAATTCCAGTTAGGGTTGTTTTTGTTACTTTCGACCTACTTGCTCTTATTAAAGTAAATAATCAATGGTTTAAAATGATTTTCCCATGGCTACTATGATTAAGGCTCCTGAGATTACACTTAAGAATTACAGCACTAAAGATGTTCCTCTTCCTGCTGGTAAACTTTGATGACATCAGTTGACAGGTGAGGACAGTCCCTCCTGATGAACCTGGGAGGCATTCCTGTAAAGACACAATTGAACACCAGTAAGTGAACTATATTGGACTTAACAAGGCTATAACAGCAGAACATGTGTCTTATGGCCAATGATCTGTTGTGATTGGTATCCACATATGTCCTGCCACTAGTTGAAACCCCAATGAGTGGCTGAGCAGAGGGTCTATGGATGGCTTCCTTGCATGTAAGGCACCAAAAGGGCACTCAGTCATAATGTTGGTGATGTGATATCAACCTAGTGACCTATCAATTATATATGTATTCTAAGGGGAAGAAGTGATATTGTAATAAAGAAAGAGAAGCATACTGTCCCACTGGGGCTGTAAAACAACAGGACTCAGGGTAATGCTATATGATGGATCACATTCAGCAATTAGAACAAATGACTGAAATCCTTTGACCCACTGTTGGGTTCTGAGTAACAAATTCATGCAGGTATACATAGAAAAGTGAGAATGTCACAGAACTGGGTAGTCCAAAAAGTTATGTTTGCATGTTTGATTCCTCTTCAAAGATGTTAATCAAGTTTGGATCACAGGGCCTATTGGCCTATAAAGAATAGAGGAATGTAAAGAATAGAGGAATGAACAGACCAAGGGGTTCTTAAGCACGTATCAAGGAATGAAGTTATGCCCCAAAATCTTCTGCCTTTTTTCTGTCACTCTCCCATGGGTTACATGGTCCTGAAAACCTGAAGCAAGATGTTTTACCCAAAGGAACTCAGGTTTGCAAATACAAAACAACTGCACAGTCTAGGATTTGCTAGATGCTTAATTGTACTAACAAACTTCTAAAAATATCAGAACACACCAGAACAAGGAGCTGTTGGATGCATACAGGAGCGAATCCATCCCTTTATGAAGCTATAGCTTCCTCAGCCATAGTTATAACCAGGCCAATACCCTGCTGCCCAGAAGAAACAATAGCCCTACCTTTACTCATGATACAGACTGTTTATGGACAGGGATTTTGCATGGGACAGGGTAACCATCAGGATTATATGAACCCAGTCTAGGTCACAAGATTTCATCTTCTGGGAGCTTCAAGGGTTCTGGATTTTTGTATTACTGGATTGTTGAAATGCCTAGACCATAGACAAAAATTTAATCAGACAGCAACCATGCCTGGTGATGATGCTCTTTCCCAGAGTGACTGTTGTATGTGGAGAAACCCAGGACTGGTGATAGTTGAAGAACCACCAGATAGGACACAGGCAGACTGTTATCTTGCCAAGACTGGCCAGTGCAAGCATAGCCGGAGAACATGGAATGAGTGCAGGATCCCTAGCCCATTCTGACCAGGACTCCAGAAGTCTCACTGAGTAACCCACAGCATAGAACAGAGCTTGGCAGGGGTGTGGTCAGTAATTAAACAACTTCATAACCAGGTGAACACCCTGGCAGAAGTAGTTTTCATGACAGTAGGGGACTTAGCCTACTTTTCATGGAATAGTGAGGACATTGTGCTGCCTTAGGAAAAGACTGTTGCTTCTATGCAAACAACTCAGTGGTAATCGTAGAAACTCTAGACAAATTAGAATAAGAAGCAAAAGAATGAAAAAAAACTGTGTTATCACACACAGGGACAGTATGAGAAATTGTTAAATCAGAACCTATGACTAGATTCAATCCTTGCAGAAATCACAGGGCCTATACTTAATACAATCTTGGTCCTTAGTTTTGGGTCATGCCTAATTAACTGGGTGAGAGATAAGTTTCAGAGCAGTGTAAATCAGAAGCAGATGATGGTATTGACTGACACTATTCCCAGTCAGATGAACTAGGAACTCCTGTCTAATGAAGGACTATGTATATCCTATAAAAAGAAATATGTCTTGAGTGAAAATATGACAGCATTCATAACTTGACTATTGTTTTCTTTTCTCTGTCTTTTTCAGTTGAAATATTCCAAATAGTAGTCTTGAAAGCTTCTCTTATTTTATGTCCTATATATTATCTTTTTGATACCCAACTAGCAGGAAGACATCAAAAAGTAAGTGAACTTTGACAGAATCCTCAAAACCTCCACCTCTACTTTATGTGTCCATAAAAGTTATGCAAAAGTAAAAATAAAATGAGTTCATTTCAAGGACCCAGTCTTCCTGGTTCTCAAGTTCTACATCCCAATTAACCAGACACATAAGGATTTCTAAGATTCCAAAGGAATGGTAGTGCTGCAAAGGTGGTATCCATGGGAACCCCCAAAACTTTGAATTGATACAGTGATTTATGACAGAAGTGGACAACTATATTGGATTAACCAGTAGTCTTAATGGCCCATGGACTGATGCTGGTACTTTGAATTAAACATCTCATGTTTCTGCAACTGAGTGTCCAGTGTGTTGCACTGCTGAAAATGCCATAAAAAGAAAACACATCACGCATAGTCCAAAACCCAATGCAGTCCTTCTTCCCAGAAGAAACTTCCAGAGCCTGCTTTTTACTGACAGGGTTCTATCAGCTCTGTGGTCTTTTGTGGTCTGAGGAAAATATCCCATACAGTACAGTCTAAGGCATTCCAGCTCTACCATTTCCAAAGACTTTTGAACCACATGATCAGGTAGTCACAGCATCCACCCCAATCCTCTGGTATCAATTATTGTCTTGGTTGCTTTTATCTCATTGTAGATACCAACTACACAACAGCAAAATTCTAGAAAGAAAAGTTTATTTAGCTCAAAGTTTGTGGAAGTTTTAGTCTATGGTCAATTGACTCCAAGGCAGACTATTGCATGGGAGAAAGCAACATTTCATGGCAGCAAAAATCAGCAAAACAAACAAAAGCAAATGAGAGGAACACAGAGAGAAAACTATTTTTGTTCCTTATTTCCTATGTATTTCACACCCACATGTGCATAGTGCTCATATGCATAATCACAGCATTTGACCATGAGTTGTTCACAAACTCTAGAAGACTACATGAGATTTTGGTAGAACATTCAGACCCAAAGCAAAATACATTATTTTATGAATGTCCTAGCATGTTTTATACTTAATTTCAATACTTTTTCAGTGAAAACTTTCCATTGTAGTGGTCTTTTCCAACATGCAAGACTTGCAGGTACTTTGCTTTGGCCACATGTACAATTTTACATGATCAGGAAAACCAGTGTAAGGCACATTATATTTCTATTTTCTCTTGCTCATTTTCCCTTATGTAATATGATACTAATATATACATTTTGTTTAACTGATAAAATACACTCCACTTGAAATTGTAGTGTATGATCTCCAAAGAGTGAAAAATGAATAAGTAAATGAAGAGAGGATTTGATGGTAACATCTCTGACAGACAATGTCCTGTGTTACATGTCCCTTGTCTGCCCCGTGAGTAACTTCTTGAACCCTATTTATTTCACATGGTAGCTGCTGCATGTTAATTGGTGAATTTTATGGACACGGTGATCCACATAGGGAGTGCTCTGGGCTATCATCCACCACCCACCTGAGAGAAGTTGGGAGGGCTCTAGGAGTCAGAAACAGCAGCGTGCAGCTGTGATGGTCTGGCAAGTACACACTGTGTTTCTTTGCTTCCTGTGGATTGTGGATATGCAATACAGTAAAGAAAGTCCAATGAGGCTACCTTGAGGGACAGGCGTTTCCCCAAGAGCCACATGAGGGTGAATGTCAGTTGCACAGAGGTGGCTTGAAGGGAGTAGTTTCAAGACTCCACAATAAATAGGTAGGCTGGGTAGGAAGAAGTCATTTTCTTGGAGAAGCTGAGGTGATGACAAGAACAAAGGGGCATGGATTAGGGACAGGTAGAAACACTGAATATTCACAGACTGTCTATAAAATTAAGCTGCAGATTAAGAAACCACTGTGTGCTTCTTGATGACAAACCTTAGCTCTCCCACGTTTCCAGCTCACTCTTTGGGCCTCACTTTGGACACTAGTAAAAATCCTGACACTCTGGGTGAAATAGCACACTCTTATAATCCCAGCATTCAGGAAACAGAGGTATGAAGATCACTTCTGTTATATGCATGGCTTGAACTACATAAAAATCTGAATCAAAAAAACCCCACAAAAAGTAAAAGAATGAAAGGAAAGAAGGAAAGAAGCGAGGAAGGAAGGAATAAAGAAAGAAAGGAAGAAAATAGAGAAAGAAATAAACAAAGGAAAGAAGGAAGGAAGGAAGAACAATAGACCACCACTTCATCAACAGATATTACTTGCTTTCCTCCAAAGCTGTTCTCTCCACTGTAAGATATTCACTCAGCTGTGTGGTCTCTATTTCTACCAGACACAGAAGTGGCATACATTCCTGGGGTCCAGTGCTGCTTTCCTACTGTGTGGAAAAGCATTTAGTCATTAAGGCCATTATTAATCCATCAATCTCAGGTACCATGATAGTTCTACTGGTACATATTAGTTCCAACACATCAAGACATGGGAAAATGCTAGCTTCATCACCATTTGCCATAATCCACTATTTTCCTTAATTTTTGCTTTCTGAATTTAAAGTTTAGTTTTATGTAACACCGATATGGAAATGTATCCATTTCTTATTATTTACTTTGAAAACTATACTGTTTACCTTTTACCTTCTGAGAGTTTGCACCCAGTAATGTGTACTGGGTTAACAAATAGAATAATAGTGTAAGTGGTAGAAACTGCTTACCAATTCCAACATCTATCCTCCTTTTGCTTTTAAAGATTTTAGCAGATCACATGCTGCCCAGACAGATCATATTACATAGCCTTCTTGTCAGCAGAATGTATGCATGGGATTAAGTTCTATTTGGAAATACACAAATGAAAGTGATTCACACAATTTCCATGTTCTTCTCTTACAGGACAAGAGTGTTTCCTTACATATTCATTTTTATCTACTTTCCAAATATAAGAAGGCAAATCAAGGACATTTGTCTTTTCTCTACCCTATATGAAGAATCTGTCATTTTTAAAAAGACTCCTGGTATATCAGTGTGATTTGAGCTGATAAACAAAAATTACTGAAGCAGTTTAGTTTATAAAGTGATTTTCTTAGCTTATTTCTCTTGAGAGTCAAGAGAGTGGTGCAGGCATCTGTTTGTCTCTGGTCAGCCTCTCATAATGTATGGTATAGCAATATTTATTGAAACTAACTTATTCATTGCTGGGTCAGCTCAAATGAGATGACTCATTTTGGTGGATACTAATAATTCTCATGAAATGTGACTCACTCCTGTGAGTTGCTGCATTCCACACTATGTTCCTAGGATGAGGACTGTGAGAGCACAGGAAAAAGATGAGAGTCAGAGTACAGAAATCTCAGGCCATGTGGAGCCCTCTTTTCCTGATGGGAAGCACAATGAAGCAGTAGGAGAGGGACAAAGAGCCAGAGGAAGCCACAGAGAGTTCCAAAAAATGCAGCACTTATTTATACACTTGAAAGTTTGAGTATCACGTGAAATTTCTCCATCTAAGAACTTATCCACATGGCTTGTTTCAGGCATCCAGTGAGCTTGAGATAAGAGCAGCTTATCCATGTGACTTGGCTCAGGCAGCCCGTGTTCTTCAGATGAGAGGAACACCAGCAAGCGATGCACCCCCACTCCATGTACATCCACAGCAACACGGCTGCAGAGGGGCACATCTGCTAACAGCACATTCAAATATAATTGTCCACAGATGAATCCACTGGGAGGTAAAGTCCCCACTTCAAGAGATGACTGAAGTTGATGATTTGGGTCACCTGGCACAGGATTCATATGACTAAAAACTCCAAAGGTGCTTGAAGTGACAGTGGCAGATAAAAATGTTGTGTGGAGATTTTTGGTTTCAGAGCTTCAAATCAGATATGCTCAGAAAGTTACAGCATGCTGGTAGACTGAGATGGGGTACCACAAAATCCAATTAAGCCTAGGCAACTGAGCAACTGAGTAACACCTTGTTTTAAAATAAACAATTGAAAAAAGTGTTTAGGTGGTAAATTAGTATGAAAGCTCAAGATACAGTCGCAGACATCACTATCCCTCCAAAAAACTAGATAAGCATAGTATTCTTAACTCCTTAACAATTATTAAATTTTCTGTATCTGTAGATTGTTACTTCTGTTATTATCAAAATTAAGCTCAGAGCTTTTCTAGATGATAGGCTACTTCATCTTTAGGGAATATTTTTATTAAAAGTATACTTTTTCTCTCCGTGTGTTTAACTTTGGAGTGCCTTCAATGTGTAGTGAGATAGCTCTATTTCACACTCTTGTTTATCATCATTATAACATTGCATTACATTGAATTGCATGATCTACTAACTTTCTCTTATTAAAGTGAGATGAAGCGTGTATGTGGATGTGTGTGTATACCTGTCTGCATGTGTGTGCACGTGTGTGCATGTGTGTGCATGTATGTAAACAGATCCCAAGTCTTCACAGGTGCAAGAATGTAAGCTACCACTGTTTTTCCCCCTCACCTTGTCCCTGAAATGAATATTTCTCGACTAGAGGAAAAGTAAAATAGGAGGAGCTGGATTCACCTTAGGGGGGGACCCTTTTGTTGTTTTCATATAGTTTCTTCTTCATCTAGGACTATAACTTCTGCTTCCTTGGCCTTTTCTGTTCTTAACCTGCTCAAGCACAATTGTACTTCTCTAGAAGTTTCTTCTTAATGGGGACTTTGTCCTGCAATCCTGGTTTGACCAACACAATGTAGTGTTTATAGGGTTCCGACTTCTCCATTCCTTCTCCTCTTACTGGGGATTTTCAATCCACAAAGCTTCCTGTAGTGTTTCCTGTTATTCTCACATTTGCCTTGGGAGAATTTCTGAGTTTTCATGATGATACAATAGGTTTTTTTGCTGTCAAATTTATCAGAAGTCTTTCTGTGTTTCCTTCACTCTTTCATGCATAGTTTGATTGCTGCTGGGTTTTTTTTGTGTGTGTGTCTTTTTGAGACAGGGTCTTGCTATGCAATTCAAGCTGGTCTTGAGCTACTTTACAGTTCTGGCTGGTCTTGAATTTGCACTGATCCATCTACCTCAGGCTCTCCAGTGCTGGGATTAGAAGGGTGCACCACCAGGCCTGCCTCCTATTAATTCCTGATTACTCAATTTCAGAAACCTGTCCTGTCTCTTTGGAAATTCAGAAATACAGGACTCATACTCAGGGGCCTTGTCTACAACCCCAGCACACAAAATCCTGAGGCAGTAGGATTACAGAAAGCACAAGGTTAGCTTGCACTACACTGCAAGAGCCTATCTCTAAAATTCTAACTAACTAAATAAATGAAGAATAAAAAATAAATTCAGTAGTAGCAAAAAGAAATTCTGTTCTGTAAAGAAACAGAAGACAGGTGGTATAACAGGTAACTCTCAATTTGAGTAAATCATGCCCAGGTCAAGTGGCTTAGAATAGGGTGGGAGGCCCCACCCTAGGGTGGATCCTCACCTCTGTGGTATGAAAGGGAAACCAAGAAGGAAGGGTCACATCTGTTTGAGAAGAACTCACACCAGACTCAACACAGCTACAAGCTTTCAACTGGGTTCTTTGTGTCTCCAGCATGCCAACAGCCTTTTTAACTCTCTGGTATGTGATGCTGAGTTCAGCAACTCTAAGACAATCTTATAAATTCTTTCAGATTTGTTTGCTTTGCACTACATCTGTTTATCTAATGAGCACTGCCTGACACAGCTAGGGGTGTTTCACATAGTTTGCCTTGGGCTCCAAGAAATAGAATCCTAGATTAAAATTGTATTAGAAAGAACAAATAACTATCAATGAAGCCTTGCAGAAGCAGCACTATGTTACTTTATTTAACCTTCATAACATTTTTATTAGAAAATAATAAGAGTTACTATTAGACATCCCCAATGGTATTCATCCAGTGGGTGAGCTCCAGGATTTGCATGATGTCATTAAGGAGAATTATCAGTCACTTACTTTTCCTGAACAACATTTCTCTTTTGTGATGGGCAAGCTTGTCTTCCTTAGGTGAAATGTTTCTTCAGCTGCTGGTATTCACTGAGTGGTGACAGACCTGTGTCAGTGAGGCAGAGGGCTCAATTTAGAGACTCCTCTAGAAGGCTCAATGTGCAAACATTTTACAAGAATAAGTAACCCAGTTCCCTATGCAAGTGCCCTTATTTGCTTTCAAGTGCCCTATCAGTTCTCAAATGCAACTGTATCACCTTGAAGCAGCTGGAGTTGAGGCTATCCAGCTTGGCCTGGCGGCTCTCATGTAGGAGGGAAGGATGGTAGTTTCATAACCCAGGAGGATATTGAAGAGAATTGTCCCAGTCCATTGGGGTACAAGAGAGAGAAAAGGAGAGAAGTGGGTGGGATAGAATCTACTGGCAAAATCACAACCTCTTGTGACCAGGGCAGAGACAAAGAAGAGAGGTAGTCATATTTTCAGTCACATCCTCAGCAAGGATTTAATCCATTATACTCCAAACTCTGTGTGAAGTAGATATAGCATCATAGGCTGAAAATACAGATCCAGAGAGGTGTTCAATTAGGCACATATCACAATGACATCCATAAATTTTCAGAGGGCACAGCGGGCATGCCAGTTCACTCTTGTAATTCCAGCATTCTTGGACAGCTAAGGATGAGGTCTCTAAAAGCTTAATCCCAAGTTTGGAATTCTAGTGAGTTAATAAGACCATATCTCATTCCCAAAATAAATAAAATGATGAGAGACATAACTCAGTGGGAAATCTCTAGGCTCAATCTCCAGTATAAGAAACAAAGCAAAGTCCACTGTCATATCATCAAAAAGTATATTTTTAATAAAATATTTTGCTGCTTATAGGAATGGATTTTACTGTGGATTTTGAGCTATGCACCAATGCTTAGTTATCCTCCTGCCTCAGCCATCTTAGTGGTGCAATAACGTGCATACATTATGACAAAAATTAGAAAAGGAGATTTCTTAGTTAAGCTAATTATTCCAGTAATCAAGCATGAATGAGTAGTGACTGGTACACTAGCAAACCTTGTTAAATCTAACTCTGATTAATTATTTTTGAATCTACAAACTGGGCTCTCTAATTTGTGACTGCCATACTTCCCTGCTTCTCTTTCATCTGCTGACTCGAGTGACATTTTTAAAATCTGGTGAAGAAAATTTATTTTTCCTGTGACTTGAGAAACCTTTCAGTTTAACACTGATCAGTTAGCAGTTGAAAAATGTCAAGTGGGTTAGTAGCTGAGAATCAGTATGCCACAGAGATCAAAGTAGTGAAATTCTACTGGTGAACCATCAGTAAATTTAGCTTTTCCCTAAAGGTAATAGGTACAGCCAGTGAAACTTCAGTCTTTCCCCCTGAAGCAACTGAAATGGTACTTATAAGAATATGCAAAAGGGATTGATGAAGAAGGCAAGGAGTACCTTTCTCTGTGTCTGACACTGGTCAGCTGCCCAATGAGGGAAGTTTGGGCAAAATTCAAATTTTATATTGTGAATAATAAAGGATATAAAACCAAAAGTGTATTGAGTCAAGAAATTCATACAGGCACAAATTGGGGATTCAGAAAATTCATTTTTATAGAATTTCTTTGGTTGCATAAAATGGTCTACTCCTTGATGACAAACTGACCCTCTTGTATAAGTTAAAGTAACAGAACATTCCACCAACATTTCTAGCCAAAGTAATATGAAAATGGAAGTTCATGAGTGCTGGTATGTAGATGATCTAGCAGGCTCTTTAGGAATTCCCTGTTGACAGACTGTTGCTTGTGTGTGGATGACCAGGAATTTCAGACTCATAAAGCCATCTTAGCAAGTCATTCTCCAGTTTTCATGGCCATGTTTCGACATGAAATGCAAGACAGCAAAAATGATCCAATTAAAGTCAGTGATATAGAGCCTGAAGTTTTTAAGGAAATCATGTTCTTCATCTACACTGGAAATGAACCAAACCTCAATAGAGTGGTATCTGATTTTCTGGCCACTGCAAACACATTTGGCATGGAGCACCTGAAACCGCTGTGTGAGAACCACCTCTGCTGCTATCTCTCTGTGGAGAACGCCCTGAAATTCCTCATCTTGCCTGACCTACACAATGCGCATCAGTTGAAAACTTTGACAGTGAATTTTATCAACTATCATATTTCTGGCATTCTGAAGACCTCTGAGTGGAAGCCCATGGTGGTTTCACATGCTCCCTTGGTGGCTGCAGCCTACCTATCTCTGACTTCCTTATGGTATGCTTTCTTGATGCCCCATACGTGTGTCTAAGACCGTCCTAAAATCTCTCCTTTCCATTTATCTCCCCAAAACAGTGGTCACAATTGTTTCCACTGAAACTTTTTCAGGGCAACCTGTGGAGCTTTCACTCTTCTATGAAGAAACACTGAAGGTGCTTCTCTAGGAATAAATGTTACCACTTTTCAATCTTAATAAAAAGACATAGGACTTTTAGAATTTAGAAGAAGGGTAACTTTTGCAAAGTCCTGACAATGCAACTCAGAGGCAATCAGAAACCTGGCTTTTATAATATTGTACACCCTGATTGTTGCAATGTTGATCGAAAACTAAACTCAAACTGCATAGCTTGGAGACAAACAAACCCATGGCCTAGACCTGCCCATAGAGGGAGGGACCATGACCTCATTCCAGGAATATAGGACACCAGGACTTTCTCCCTATCACCCATCTCTGGGCCCCATACTCATAAGAGTGTTTTTTGTCACTCCCAGGCTTTTTGCTGTAAATAAAATTTAATGTTACTTTGCACAGTTGTTTGACTCCTCTTCCTTTTTCCACAGCTGAGAGTCAAAAGTCTTCGAAAATTGGAGGTTGACCTGGTGACTCCAGAACCACCCATGGACAGGACACCCCAGATTTATATTGTCTTTTTATATTGCTCAGATTTATATTGTCCTAAGCAATTTGGTGAATGAGAGAAGAAAAATACCCAGGACATTGGCATTTGGATGAAAGGAATTGCCTCTGATGCATCACTGTCTCGTGCGCCATGAATAAGGGGCTTTAGCATGAATTCTAGGCACTAGTCTGCACATCCCAGCAGTGATATTGCAAGAAACTGCCTGCCTTTGAAGGAGTAGACCAATCATCAGATTGCTGGAGCAAAGCAAGGTGAAAGTGCTCAGTTTTAAGAAAAGGGAAAAGAAAGAGAAAAAATCAAAGAGTCAACTTGTGTATTCCAAAAGAACTAATGTTTAGGGAAGCAAATTTTAGTCATTCCTACTGTTCCAATAAAAGGGCATTAGTAATAATGCCTCCTCATTGTACAACATTCAAAAGAGTCCTCACACTGATAGTAGTTACTGCTTGCCAGAACAGTATATACACTGTTTTCCTGTCTTAAATGTAAGGCGTTGTGGAAAAAATAGGAATTAGAAGCTTTTATCTGCTATGCGAGTGTTCTGGCTATTTTACCTTAACAAAAATTAGCAATGATATTGGTTTGGAATGACTCTGAAGGTTTCAAACTGAGGGGCATTTAAGAACATGTGAGAGTAAGACCCCACTTGTGTTCAACAGGCCCATGGTAAGATAAAATTATGTAACTATCACTTACACATTTTCTTTAATATACTCTATGAGAAAGTAAATGTGTGATAACAATCATTCTAGACACTGAAGATGCAAAAAGCTCTCCCTCTGGCTCTTCTGCTCTACATTTCCCCATGCTTCCTGTCGGTGCTCGTTATATGTACATGTGTGTTATTGAACATTGCAGCCTCATTCACAGAAATCTCTCTGTGGCTCCACAAGCAGGGTAACAATGAGGAATACTGAAAAATTATTTCACTCAATGTTCATTTGTCTTGATAATATCTGTGGTCCTTAAATGATGTGGGAAATATTTTTTAGCCTTGCCACAAATTTATTTCTTCTTCATTCATTTCTACCCTTTTCTTTAAAACAAGAAAATACAAAAGAAAACCTTTGATAAGAAAAATAGAAACTTTATGATTAAATATTGTGAAAAAATTATCACTGCCAAGATTCTTCAGGTGCCCATAGCTAACTAGCTGCCTCTGTAGGAGCCAGCCCAGTTTCTTCTCATTAGCCCATCTCCCTATGAAACAGAACATCCAAATGTTAATTGTTTTCTTTTTGAAAATATAAATCATTGGCATATTTAAAGCAACATGCATATTAAGATTACAGAGTTCTAAACCTATCTCAAACTAACTAACAAAGAAAATAACTGACAAATTGAAAATTCCTCCTGCCTAAAGAAATGAAGCACAGTGGATTATAGCCTAAGATTATACAGGGACAAGTGCAAGAGTTTTCCCAGCTTCATAGAGTACAAATATGTGTCACAGTGACTTAGTGTCAAGTGCTTTTGTACAGATGGAAATTAAACCTAAAGCACAAATTTACAGAAATAAAGTTTTAATTGCAAAGATAAAGCGAAGCCAAGAAAGGATTGCAGTTTGGGTGGCTGGAGAGGGGTCATTTTGATTTGGAGTCTAGATTGGCTCTCTGGCAAAAGAGTGAAGTCATGTGTTAAGAAGTAGCTGCTGGGCTGGGATATGCTTCATCAATTCCTTAGCCTGGTGGCAATGTTTTGGAATCTTTCTGACTGAAAAGTGGTTTGAACACAAGGAAAGAATTGTCTCTCTATACCATGGCCCACTCACATAGAATTCTGTGTTTAAACATTAACAGCAGAAGATAATATTCAAGATGCCTCATGTGTGATTTCTCATACATAAAAATTAAGTCTGGCAGAAGACCAATAAGCATTTCTCATCAATTTACAACCTTTTTAGGGAAACAAGCCATCATCTACACTTGGCAAGCCTCAAGGTACCTCATCAACATATCTGTGTCATCCAGAGATGACCGATTGTCATCCTTGAGTTACAAGGGAAGGCATCCTGTTATATCTCAACAATTATATCACTGGAACAAACAATTAAACAAACTAGCTTCCCAGGGGGCCAGGTGTTGTTAGTGGTAGTAAGGCAGTTAGAAACAGCAAAGTTAAGGGACCCATTCCCTTTCCTTCATTCAAATATAAACACAAATGTCTTGATTATCTATGTATAAATTACCTGTGACAGTGAGTCATCAATACTAGTGAGAAATGGCATAGGACACCAGAGGAGTTAGAGGTGTTTGACCACTATGAAAGGCATCTGATTCTGCTTCCTTAAGTACATGAAGCCTGAACAATTTAAGATTCCTGCTCCTCTTCCTCCTCCTTTTTACTGTCTCCATCCTTACAGTTCCTGCTACTACCATCCTGTCATCTCAATAGACAAAATAACATTATTTTTATGAGGTGTAAGCTATGTATTCTTTTATTTATTTCTATTTTTGCCAGAAGGAGCTAGGATATTTTGGGCCCATTTAACTGTAAGAGCAACCCAATTGGTGAGGTAGAGGGAGAAGCAGAAATTTCCCACCATTCATTTGTCATTCAGGAAACCTGGCTTACCAAGCATTTGTACAGAAAAGTATTACATGGAAACATGTTCAAGAATTTCATACAAGATTGACATGTATTTCCATTAAAGAAATAGCCTCCCTAGTGCATTTATTTAATTTTCTTAATACAGTAAAGTATCTTCCACCTTTTGATAGAAAGAGAGTTAATGTTCTAGAATTTTGTTAGCTTCAGTACACCCATGTTTGGGTGTGTTGATTACTGTGAATGCAGCTGCCCATTTTTGTAAATGGCGCTATACAAAAAACCCTTATTTTACCTTATTTAGGACTATTTATATTGTCATCTAATGAGAAAGTATCTTTAAAGTTTGCAAATATCTAAATTTAGAGAAGTACATTAGAGCTAAGTGATCATATTTTAAAGCATATTCAGAACATAAATATGTCTAAGTGAGGGTAGAAAATATGTAATTTAGATATTATAACCATATGTAAGTTAAAGATTATGTTAGATTTGTATAATAAAACTATGAAAAAACAGGACTGGTGAGTTAGCCCAGTGGTGTACATGTTTGCCTAGCAAGTGCGAGGTCATGATTCAATCCTTGCATTAAAAAAAAAAAAAAAAATATATATATATATATATATATATATATACAAAAATATATACTGTCTGCCCAAAGAAACAAAGCTGTCATATCTTGCATGCGAGCAATAAAACAAGGCACATAGAGTATGCCAAGAACAAGATCAGCGATTATTGCACTAGTGGATGTCTCTGTGGGTTAGCCTGTGTTATGGTTTGATAGGGATAAATGAAAAAGAAAGGGACAACTGAAATGATATCAAGAGGCTATTTACAGATGTAATAGCTGAAAACTTCCCAAACATGAGTATGGAAACTGATATAAAGATTAGTGAAGCACATAGAACAGCAAGTAACCATAGCCAAAAAAAAACTACACCCAGACATACAATAATCACCACCCCAGAAATCCAACATAAGAACAGAATATTAAAAGCTGTTAGAGAGAAAAGACAGATCACCTATAAAGGAAAACCTGCCAGAATCACAGCAGACATCTTAACACAAACAATGAAGTCAAGAAGATCATGGAGCGAAGTGTTTCAGATCCTAAAGTAAAACGACTTCCAACCCAGACTAATGTATCCTGCAAAACTGTCCTTCAAAATGGATGGAGAAATAAGATGCTTCCATGAAAAAGAATAGCTGAAGAACTTCATGATCACCAAACCAAGCTTATAAAGAATACTGAAAGACATTCTAGATACACATAGGAAAAATCCACTAAGTAAGACAAGACAATTAAAATGAGTGGAAAGGTAGACATACAACATCAGAAAGATAACATGTCAACAGTAAACCAATATATGTCAGTTATAGCCATTAGTGTAAATGGCCACAATTCACCAATTAAAAGAAACAGCCTGGCAGAATGGATCAAGGAACAACATCCAACCATATTTTGTCTACAAGAAACCCATCTAACACAAAAGGAAACTCAAAGACTAAAAGTCAAAGGATGAAAAACAATACTCCATGCAACAGAAACTCAAAAAAAAAAAGTGGGGTTAGCTATTATGTTTGCAGACCATGTGAACTTCAAACCAAGAATGGTCCAAAGAGATAAAAAAGGTCACTACATACTAGTTAGGGGAAAACTTCAAAGATGAAGAGATAACAGTCTTAAATATACATGCACCAAATTTCAGAGCACCCAGGTACTCAAAGCAAGCATTAACAGAAATGAAAAGTCAAATAGGCAATAACACAATTAGAACAGTATACCTTAACATTCCATTGACACAAAGAGATAGATCAACTAGACAGAAATTCAGCAAAGAAATAACAGAACTGAATCAGTGGACAAATGGACTTAATAAATGTATATACAGTGTTCCATCCAAAAACATCAGAATATATATTCTCCTCAGCAGTACATTGGAAATTCTCTAAAATAGACTGTATACTAGCCCACAGAACATATTTTAAGTAAATGCAAAAGAATTGAAATTATCCAATGCGTATAAGATCATAGCACTGTGAAACTAGAAATTAATGATAAAAGTAAGTGCAAATACCCCACAAACATATAGAAATTGATTAATACACTCTTGAGCAATCAGGGTGTCACAGAGGAAATTAACAAAGAAATTATGAAATATCTATGAGCAAACAAAAATACAAATACAATTTACCAGAACCTGTGTAATGCACTGAAAGTGGTTCTAAGAGGAAAATTTATTGCACTGAGTTCCCACATTAGGAAAACAGAATGAACACAAATAAGCAACCGGATATTACACCTCAAGCATTGAGGAAAAAAAGAGCATACCAAGCCAAAAACAAAAAGAAGGGTGGAAATTATAAAGATCAGAGCAGAAATTAATGCAATAGAGGCTAAAAAAACAATACAAAGAATAATGAACAAAGAGTTGGTTCTTTGAAAGAATAAATAAAATTGATAAGACCCTAGCCCACCTAATTAGAAAAGGAAAAAAAAAGACTCAAATTCAGGCAATACAGAATGAAAAAGTTGAAATCACTGCCGACTCTGTGCAAATACAGATGATCATCAAGAACTATTTTGAAAACCTCTATTCTCATAGGTTCAATAATACAGAAGAAATGGATAGATTCCTAGAAACATATGAACCACCAAAGCTGCATCAAGAAGATGTAAAACTGCCGAATAACCCAATTTCTATGAATGAAATTGAAAATGTAATTAAGTCCCTACCAACAAAGAAGAGCTCAGGCCCAGATGGATTCACTGTGGAATTCTACAAGAAATACAAAGAAGTCTTAATGCTGACACACCTCAAACTCTTCAATGAAATTGAAAGGGAAGCAATTTCCCATAACTCATTCCTGGAAGCAAATATTACTCTAGTACCAAAACCTGAGAAAGACCCAATTAAAAAAGAGAACTACAGGCCAATCACCCTAATTAACATAAATGAAGAAATTCTCAATAAAATATTGGCAAACAGGATGCAACAAATCATCAAGAAGATCATACAACATGACCAAGTGGGATTCATCCCAGGCATGCAGGAATGCAACATACATAAATCAACAAATGTAATCCACCATATCAATAGAGCCAAAAGCAAGAATCACATGATCATTTCTACAGATGCAGAAAAAGCTTTTGATAAGATTCAACACCCATTCATGATAGGAACCTTCAAAGAATTGCAATAGATGGTCTTTACCTCAATATAATAAAGGTCATCTATGACAAACCAACAGCCAGCATTATATTAAATGGTGAAAAACTGAAAGCCTTTTCCTTGAAATCAGGCACAAGATAAGGATGTCCCTTACCACTGATCCTATACAACATAGTACTGGACATACAAGCCAGAGCAATTAGACAACAGAGAGAAATAATAGGAGTAAAGATAGGAAAAAAAGAAGTTAAATTATCATTATTTGCAGATGACGTGATACTCTACATAGAAGACCCCAAAACTTTGTTGAAAAACTCCCAGATATAATAAAATCAGCAATGTAGCTGGATACAAAGTCAATACTTAACAATCAATAACTTTCTTATACACTAAGAACAAAATTACTGAGAGAGAAATAAGAGAAGCCACATCTTTCACACTAGCATCCAAAAAATGAAAGACTTAGGAATTAATCTAACAAAAAAAGAAAAAGAATTGTACAGGGAAAATTATAATACCCTGAATAAAGAAATGGAAGAGGACCTCAGAAAACAGAAACACATTCCTTGTTCATGAATAGGAAGAATAAATACTGTGAAATTCTGCCAAAATTGTTATACAGATTCAATGCAATCCCAATTAAAATGCCACTAAGGTACTTCATTGATCTAGAGAAATCACTCCTAAAACTCATCTGGCACCAAAAGAGACCTAGAATAGCAAAGGCAATTCTAAGCAGCAAAGCCAAGACAGGAGGCATCACAATTCCTGGCTTGAAGTTATATGACAAAGCTACTATAATGAAATCATCATGGTAGTAGAATAAAAACAGACCTGAAGATCAATGGAATAGACTAGAAGATACAAATACGAACACACTAAACCACCTTATCTTTGATAAATGGGCCAAACATGTTCACTGGAAGAGGGATAGTCTCTTTAATAAATGGTGCTGGAAAAAGTGGCTATCCATATGCCAAAAACTAAAACTAGACCCATGCCTATCACCATGTACTAAGCTAAAATCTAACTGAATCAAAGGTCTAAATATTAAAACAAAAACATATGATATGTTGCAAGGCAAAGTAGGTAAAAATCTGGAAGACATAGGGGTAGGTAGAGAACTCATGAACAAGAATGAAACTGCACATAAAATACTTCCCAGAATCTATAATTGGGATCACGTCTTATTAAGGAGATTCTGCATGTCCAAAGAAATCTGCAGCAGAGTGAAAAGAAAACCCACAAACTGGGAAAAAAATCTTATTAACTGTCCCTCAGACAAAGGACTTCTGTCTAGAACTTATAAAGAATTAAAAAAAATCAGACTCCTGAAATTCAAAGACCCAATCCAAAAATGGGCATCTGAGATGAACACACAGTTCTCAGATGAAGAAATACGAATGGCAAATAAATACATGAAAAAATTTTCAGCATCATTGGTCATTAGAGAAATGCAAAATAAAATCACACTGAGATCCATCTCACTCCAGAAAGAATGGCCAGGATAAACAAAACTAACAACAACAAATACTGGAGAGGCTGTGAGGAAAAAGGAACTCTCTGCACTGTTGGTGGGAGTGTAGACTGGTGCAACCACTGTGGAGGTCAATCTGGAGATTCCTCAAAAAGCTGGGGTTGGAGGTCCCATTTGACCCAGCTATTCCACCCTTAGACATATTTCCAGAAGATCTGAAAACATCTTACCACAGTGGTGCATGTGCACCCATGTTTATAGCAGCACAATTTGTAATAGCCAGATCTTGGAAACAGCCTAAGTGCCCATCAACTGAGGAATGGATAAAAAAAACTGTGGTACTTTAATACAATTCAGTACTACTCAGCTGTAAAGAATGATCACATTGAGATATTTATAAATAAATGGAATGCAACTTGAGTCCTTACTCATAAGTGAAATATATCAAACTCCCATGTATAAATATCATATAGTCTCCCTAGTATAAAAAATGATAAGCGTACATAAGATTTTATGGTAATCATGGTTCACCATTATATTTCTTTGAAGTCTTATGTTTTTATTCATTGGTTGGTATGGTTTTATTCTGTTTTGTTTGTTCTTATTATGTGTGATGACATGAATAGCTTCTTTGAAGAAAAGACAATATGGCAGCCATTGCTGATTTAATATCATCTTGCTCTGTAGTCCTACCATGGTGTTGTTTTTCTATTACCATTGTTTCTATCATGTTTTGTCTTACTGGATTTTAATATGTATGATAGTGTAAACACATTTTTTATGGAATATGAGATATTATATTAGCTATTGTTCATCGTCTGTTATTTGGTCCAGAATGGCTTGTAATACTTACATTCTCTTCAATGGTTTTATTCTATTTTGTTAGGTTTGATATTATTGTGTGTGCAGCTAAACTTAACTATTTCAAAGAAAGAGACATTATGATAGCTACTGTTAATATCCAACTGTCTTGTTGTGAAGTGCTTTTTTGCTTACATTGTTCTATCCTGATCTGCTTTCATCTGTCCTCTTTTGTTTTATTCTCTTTAAAATTTAAAAAAAAATCAAAAAATGTGACTGTATAAAATTAAAAATCTTGTCATAAAAAAGAAAGCTCCTTTCTTCATTTCCTTTCATATGAGAACCATTCAATAAGTGCGAAAAGTTCAAAAACATCAAAATCTGAGAAGTCTCTGTTACATCTCCCTGTGATAATCTTTATACCTGGTTTGATGCCACAAACCTGTAATTCTGCCTATTGAGGCTGCAAGAGCCTAAGTCTGAAGGCCAGCCTTGTTAACTTACCAAGACATTCTTTCAAATAAAAATTTAAATGAAAAATTGTTTAGGTTTAGTGCTGCCCAGAATCAATCTCCAGTAAAATATACAAAACAAAAGAAAAGTAACCAAAGAAAACAAAATCACCAGAAGAAAACAAAAAATTAGGAAGATTAATAAATTAATGGAAGCACATTTTGATAATGTGCTAATTTACCTGGTGGATTTTAAAATCACAGAATGTATAAATGGCAAAATAATTATGTGATAATAGCAGAACTTCTTGTCTAAATGTTAGTTTATTTACAATATATCAATACTAATACAGTAAGGATGTATAACCAATTTTCCCTCTGCTAAAGCTAACTAAAGATCAAGAATTTCAAGACCACTGCCTTACAGTGAGCTAATTCTTACACCAATTTGAAGAAAGCTACTTGAATTTCACTCATAATCTTTAAAACTTGAATGATGGTAAAAGACAATGATGAAAGTGGGAATGATGAAAATAATAGCTAACATTTAGAAAGCATTTACAAAAGCACTTCACTTTTTATCCTCATAAAATATTGTGAAGTATGGGATATACAGGCAGCTGTGTGGCAAAATTCAAAATATAAAAGAGACAAATGAGAAAAAAATACAAATTCATTAGGTGGACACCTGACTCATCTGAGCTAAATCCACAACATCTTAGTGCTGAAAAAAGAAAGGCTTCCATGTTTCTAAATATTAGGCGGGAAGTGCCACAATACTGGCAGTGAGTGTAGAGCACTTATTTACTCAGTGAGTTTCAAAGTTTACACTTCAAGGAGGAAAAATTCTAGAATATCATGGAGCAGGAGCACTATTTACATTAACAGTTGTCAACCTTATCAGCATCAGTGCAGAATTCAGCTTTGAAAGAAGGCAGATTTGTGAGAAACCATAACATCACAAAATTTTACATACAGGTATAAAATTCTTAACCCTATTAGAGAAATCATCAGCAGTTACAGAGAGTGGCACAGTATCCAAGGGGAACAGTTCAATGCTGGAAGGAGAAAAACATTTTAATTTATGTCCCACTTTACCTGTACTAAAAGTGTCCTAGCAGGGAAATGGACAACAAAGAGAAGGGACTGTATAAGACAAGCCATTCCGGTGCGGAGTTCTGAGATCTTACAGTCATATTGCCTAGGCAAATTATTTGTTTTAGGCTTTATTTCATTATTTACATTCATTCTTTGAATCTGGATTAGTCAAGGTCTTAATAATCATAAGCTTATTGAGACAATCCAAAAGAAATTGGCTCTGGGCATGATTTCATAATCATGTTAAGAGGAGGATGATGGTGGTATGACACTGTTCTAGCTTGTGACTTGATGTTGCCCCAGTGCATCATACATTCATGGGAATGAGCTTCCTGAGTTTTGTGATTGATTTATGGTCTAAATCTGGATTATGAGTGTGAGCACTACACCTGCCTAGGGGTGGAGCCAGCATAGGATGTAATGGCAAGAAGATGTGTGTCTCTTTCTCTCTCTCTCCCTCCTGCTTGATGTGGAAGTTTCCTTGTAGTTAGTGAGTAGTGTGTACCTGATTCGTGGTTTTCTGATTTTTGTTGACAAAATACTCTCACAAACAACAAATTCAAATAACCAACTTAACAAGAACTAACATGGGAAATTTCTATAAATTCCTTCCAACTGTACTAAAACATGGGTGATTGCCAAAATGCTTCATCACTTTACAAGTCTCAAAAAATCTTGTCCACTCTTAGCACTTACTGCTTGCAAGCAGAGAACACACAGATTTATCCTCCTTGAAAGAGAGGCATGAAGGAAAAAAGAGAAATTAGGTGTTTCTATATATTGGAAGATTGTTCTAACAATTTTGGCTTTTAA